>JAEOAE010000671.1:0-55241 GCA_036365155.1 Meriones psammophilus | reverse complement strand
ATACCTCACTTTTAACATCATTTTTACAAAACATTCGTTGTCCATCATAATAGATCCTAGTTTATGGTGAAGATGTCTCCAGCCATTCATTTACAGCTCCATCTAGTCATTGGGGGCATATCATATGTAACTACTAATCTTATATGCCAAGTAATACCTGAGGATACAGCAGTATGAGATATTTAATCTCAAATACTATCAACACTCCTAGCTCTAGAAACTTTGTTTCCCTTTTTATTAGTATGTTGTTCTGATTATGTTCTTCTTGAGGAAGCATGGGGGTAAATTTTGCAAGACTATCTTGGAGCTGAAGTCTCATAAGGAGTTTTCTGCCATTTTTATGTGAGGTACAACTTCCATGAGGAAGACATTCATATAGGACCAGATAATTGATATTTCTGAGAGAGGCAGTATGCTCAGAATTTTTCTGGGGAAGCTTAGAAGCAGTACCAAAGAGTGAAGGCATAAATGATTCAGTAAAAAAATTTCTCATTGCTCCAATGTCCCCAGGTCATACATGTACTGAAAGCCCTCTAAGCATGTAGCAAGTGGAGATCAAGACCAAGCCTGAAAGATAGCATGAAGGCTATTGTAACATGCACCTCGGCTGTGCTGGATCTTTGTCAAATAGCTGTGCTGACTTCAAGACTTTAACTGTATATGAACTTTGTGAGGTTTTAATTCATTTGGAGGTGACTTTTGAGTGAAAATAAGCATCTATTTCTATGTTTCTACATATAGACATCTAATTTAGTCAGCACCATTTGTGAAGATTTTATCTGTTTTTCCAGTGTGTATTTTTATTTTTGTTATAGTACTAGTGTATTTATGTCATCAACTATTACTCAGACATTTAAATAATCAAATCATGAAACATGAAGGTATATGCAGATTTGCAGGTAACTGAGAGTAAGAGAACCTAGACCCCAAAGAGAAATAGGGTATGTATTTGTTTTACATATATATTAGTTGCAAGATGTATGATATGCAAGCAACTGAACATAATACCACAGGGGATACATATTAATGCAACAGTTGTAGGAGTAAATAACAATCTATAGTTTGACTGAAGGTCCACTTTCACATGATGCAATCCACACCTGACACTGGATTATTGATCAAGAAATAGAAATTACATACCCCAGGGTTCTAGGGAAAAAGCAAATACTACATTCTACTAAAAGTAATAAATTGACCATTGACACCATTCTGCTATACTCACAGACCAGGGTCTTGTTCTTCCATCATCAAAGAAGCCTCCTCCTGCAGCTGATGGAAACAAATTCAGAGACCCGTAGAAAAATAGATATTCAGTGAGAGACCTCAAAATACTCAAGTATAAATGGAAATTTTCCATCAAATTCATGCCCTCCATGGTCATTGTAATTCAGCCAAAAGAGTGTAACAGAGAGAAAGGATAGAGGATACCAAAGAAGAAAGCACTATAAATTAAGATGACTGAAGCATATATAAATTGTGAGATACTGAGGCAGCATGCACTAGGCCTTTTAATATTCTGCACCAGATGTTTATAAAGCTGAAATGAGAAATGCACACCTGGGTTTGTCCCAAACCCTTATCTTTAATTGATTAACCACTTGCAAATGAAAGTGTAGTTTCTCCAAGGGACACTCATTTTATCCAAGGAACTTCTCTTAATTGTACATTTAAGAGTACATTCCAAAAGTTAGATGGCCAAAAATTCACTCACTGGCACATTTGGATTTTGATGTCCTATAATTCTCGCATGCATTTTAAAAATTTTAATATAGTTCTCATTTTAATTTGCTGAAGTTTTTTTGTTCATTTTTAAATTTTTATTAATTTCACTGTATTCACTTTATATCCCCCATAAACTCCTCCCCCTCCCCTCCTAATCCCCTTTCCCTCCTCCTTCTTCACATGCCCCTCCCAAGTCCACTGATAGGAAGTCTTCCTCCCTATCATATTCTTGCCTACCTTATCAGTTCTCAACAGGAATGGCTACACCTTTTTCCTCTGTGTCCTGGAAAGGCTGCACCTCCCAGGAGTAGTTGATCCTACTCCTGAGCCATCCACTGAGTTCATGTCAAAGACATCCCCTGTTACACTTAATAGGGAACTCACAAGGAGACAGATACTTATGGGCTACATCTGAGCAGGGGTTCTAGGTGTTCTTTATGCATGGTCCTTGTTTGGAACAGGACCCCCTGGGCCCATATTTTTTGTTCAGTTGGCCTTCTTGTGGTGTGCCTTTCCCATCCAGGTCTTTCTATCTCCTGAATCTTTCTTTTGAGTCCATGCTCTATGCTCAACGTTTGGCTATGAGTCTAACAATCTGTTTCAATACCTTGCTATGTATATTATTTCAGAGGCCCTCTCTGGTAGGTTCCTGCCCTGTTCTCTGTCTTCTCCCATTACCAATGTCTATCCCATTTGCCCTTCTGAATGAGGATTAAACACCTTCCCTAGGATCCTCCCTGTTGTTTAGCTCAATTAGAACTATAGATTTTAGTATTTTTAATCCTGTATTATACAACTAATATCCACTAATAAGTGAGTATATAACATGAGTGTCTTTGTGCTTCTGGATACCTCACTCAGGATGATCTTTTCTAGTTGCCTCCATTTGCCTGCTGATTTCCTTGTTTTTAACTGCTGAGTAGAATTGCATTGTGTAAATGTACTACAAATTCTGTATCCATTCCTCAGCTGTGGTACATCTAGGTTGTTTTCAGATTTTGGCTATTATAAAAAAAAATGCTATTATGAGTATAGTTGAGCAAATGTCCTTGTATGGTTGATAATATACTGAATATATGCCCAGGGGTGGTATAACTAAATGTTGAAGTAATACTATTCATAAATTTCTGAGAAAGCACCAGATTTCCAAAGTGGCTGTACAAGTTTATATTCCCATCAGCAATGTAGGAGTGTTCCCTTTTCTCCACATCCAGTCCACCTTGTGTTGTAGATGATGTAATAATACACATGAATGACCTTAAATATTCAAACAGGGAATTCCCACAGCTGATAAACACCTTCAGCAAAGTGGCTGGATACAAAATGAAATTTGAAAAAGAAATCTGAAGCCCTCCTGTATACAAAAGAGAAAGAGGCTCAGAAAGAAATTATGGAAACAACACCCCTTCACGATTGCCACAAATAACATAAAGTACCTTGGTGTGACTCTAATCAAGCAATTGAAAGACTTGGATGGAAAAAAAAAAAAACTTCAAGGAAGACATCAGAAGATGGAAAGTTCTCCCATGCTCTAGGATTGGTCAGATTAACATAGTAAAAATGGCCACTCTACCAAAAGAAATCTACAGACTCAATGCAATTCCAATCAAAATACCAACACAACTCTTTACAGACCTTGAAAGAAAAATTCTCAGTTTCATATGGAAAAACAAAAAAAAAAATGCAGAATTGATAAAAACATGCCTGTACAATTAAAGATTTTCTGGAGGTATCTTCATCCCACATCTCAAGTAGTATAGAGTAACAGTAATAAAAAAATGACATGGTACTGGCACCTGTACTTTAAATCTTATAGGGTGTGCATCTACTCATTAATTTTATTAAATCATATCAATAAGCTGAGGGGGAAAAACAAGTATAGGGGAATCACCTGCTGTCTCAGTTTCAGACCCAGCTTGAGGGTGCTCAGATAGCCAATGCTGCCTTGGGCTATTGTTTCTGCATCCCTGGCTTTTCTATTGTTCTCTAAGATTTTTTACATCAGAGTCATAAGCAAAAACATCTTCCCCAACCTTGTTAAACAATCTTTTTTCAAATTCTTTCTAAGTATAATGGTCATTGCTAAAACCCTACAACTATGGTTCCTTTCAAGAGTGGTTGTTAATTCATTAATCTGCTCCAGCAACTATGTGAAAAGAGATTAAACATTGTTAAAATTTTAAATACCAGTGATATTGCCCAGTGAGGGGACAAGAAGCCTCCTTAGAGTTTTCATACAACTCATGTTATGAGGAATATGGGCATCATAATGGCATCAAACAGAGCTATGTTCCATAACAGCACAAAGTCCTCAGTAAAAGCAGTTCTTGGGGTTATGCTTCTCCAAGACAAACTCATCATGACTATGCTAACAGGGGAGCCAAATTCCATGAGTGCTACAGATGTTTTGCTGTTGCTCCTGCATGGCTTTCAACAGGACCTGGTAGCCAAAATAGTTTGCCTATATATGAAGAAGGGGAGAATGAGGTTAACTCAGGCCTTGGGAAGAATTCAGGGTATTGGGTGTGCTATGCCAGCCTGGAGGACCATATAACATGGAAGGACTGAGGGATTGCTAAGAGAAAATTAGCAGCTATGTGTGTTTTGATATCTTAAATATGAACCTCTGCCATTTGTACCAGGTATGAAACCTACATCTATGGAAATATAAACTTCAGAGAGAGCAGTATGGTCTCCATTAGGTAATGATTTAAAAAATGAGCTGACAAGGAAGAAAGGTGACAAAGATACAGATATATCTTTCTTTATATTTTTTTTCTATTCTTTGAGGGAGGCTGGGTACCTAGACTGGACTCAAATTTTTGCTGTCAAGTTTTGTTCTCCTAATTCATTTTATTTTTTCAAAACTTATTCTTTATATATCCCTATTAAAGGTCACTCCCTCAACTCCTACTGGTCCCACCCTCCCTCCCTCTTCCCCCTATCCGCTTCCCCTAGTCCATTCAGAAGAGGAGTTCCCCTCCTCTCCCATCCATCCACACATTATCAGAACACTACTCAGCTATTAAAATCAGGAAAATAAAATTTCTGCTCTTATTACTTCTGCATAGGCCACTGTGATCACCTCAAAAGATTTCATAATATGAAGCTTGCCTGAAAGCTTACTGTGAAATAAACAATAGGTATAACTCATTTTAAAGAGTCCCACCCCCAAGACACTGTTTGATTTACCATCTCACATCAAGAAACATGTGAAATTTGAAATGCTATGAAGTGTGAAACATTTTTTTCACAAGCATTTCAGAGAACGTGGTTTTCTTGCTGCCTGGAGGCTGTTTCCCAACAGACCAGGAAGGAAGGAGGCACAGAAGATGAGGTATAAAACTTGGAAGCCACCTAAGCATAACAGTGATCAGAACACTCAGGGAACCACCTCAGTAAGTAAGTTCAACTTTAATTCTAGAAAACAGAGGGTATGTAACCCTTGGGGAGTAACTGGGATGCTCTAAGGATAGGTGTAGATAATTGTTTAAAACAGGGCACTTCAAGGATGCTTGATTTGCATTAAACAGCACATTCCTATCATGTGAAAAAGAACATGGAACCTGATTATCCTATATTTGAAGGGAGGGGAGTTATCAGGGATCTGTGTCAAAGGCCATGTATGAATTTTGGTTGGTGGCATCTATGTCTAAAGGCACTCTCCAGATGAAGTCAGGTGGAGAAAACTCACCCTTGCCATGGTTATACAACTAGGCCAGCAGCAGGGTCATACATGAAAGAGAAAGCCTCCTCCCTCACATCTCAAAATTCAGTCTGGGTTGTGATGGTTTTCAATAGAAACCCTGGAAAAATAGGTATGTGTACACAAAGAAACTTCTACAGGCTGCCACTGTTGTGATACTCCCAGAGAACTTCTTGGCTGGTGTCAGTTCACCATTCCCTACATATTCATCCACTGGACTAAAAGTTTCTTGTGTAAAGTGAAGCAATTGAAAACAGTAAAGGTTGAGAAACAGGATTATCAATAAGTCTTCTGTAAACACCTTATTATATAGTACTGTTGCATGTAATTGATATTCACCATTCATTGTATTCTTTTTAAAAATAAGTTTATTTACTTTAAATTCCAATTGTAATCCCCCTCCTTTCTCTGCCCCATGACTACCCTCCATTCCTATTGCCCCCTATTACCTTTCCCCTTCAGAAAAGGGAGGTCATTTCCATTGAGCTAGTTTTACAGTTCTGTTGCATCTCAGGGAACCAAAGTACATAAAGGCCTTTCCACCTTGCTTATACTCACAGAATTCCTCTCCAGTAAGAATACTTTTATGATGAGGAAGACTCTAGATTTGTGCAAGGCATCACCATTTTAACACATTCATAAGTTTTTCCTCTATTATGAATCCTTTCATGATGATGAAGATTATACAAACGTGGAATGGTTTCACCATGTTAAAAGCACTCACAGGCTTTCTGTCCATTAGGATTTCGTTCATGAGTGTGGAGATTATTCTGAAGTCCAAAAGTTTTTTCACATTGGTTACAGTCAGACATCTTTCCAGTATGTGTTATTTTATGTATTAGGAGATGTTATGTGCAAAGGCTTTGCCACGTAGTTATCTTCATATGTGTTGTTGTCTTAGGAGATGATGGTTACATGCAAAGGCTTTATAACACTAATTATCCTCACAAGGCTTCTCTCCACTGTGTGTCTTTTCCTGTTTTCGGAGACTACTCTGCTGTGCAAAGGCTTTATCCCGTTGGGTATATTCATAAGGTTTCTTTCCAGTATGTGTTCTTTTATGTCTTATGAGATGACTGTTTTCTACAAAGGCTTTACCACACTGGTTACATTCATAAGGTTTCTCTCCAGTGTGTGTTCTTTTATGGCTTATGAGATGACTGTTTTGTGCATAGGCTTTACCACACTGGTTACATTCATAATTTTTCTCTCCAGGGTGTGTTCTTTTATGCCTTATGAGATTACTGTTTTGTGCAAAGGCTTTACCACACTCATTAAATTCATATGGTTTCTCTCCAGTGTGTGTTCTTTTATGGCTTATGAGATGACTGTTTTGTGCAAAGGCTTTACCACACTGGTTACATTCATAAGGTTTCTCTCCAGTATGTGTTCTTTTATGCCGTATGAGCTGACTGTTTTTTGTAAAGGCTTTACCACATTGATTACATTTGTAAGGCTTCTCTCCAGTGTGTGTTCTTTCATGGCTTATGAGAACAGTGGTATGGTGGAAGGATTTACCACATAGAGTGCGTTTAAAAGGTTTCTCTCCAGTACGACTGCTTTCATGCCTGCAAAGATAATTGGCACATGTGAAATATTGACCACAGTCATTTGATTACACTAATAAATATATTTATGCATATGAATCAATTTTATAATTTGGTCTAATGATAAAGAAGAATCAAATCTTAAACTTTTATCATTTTATTTACATTCATGGCATTCCCCTTCATTATGGTTATTTTTGAAGATCTCTGTGATGGTAAGAGCATCTATTATGTGGTTCACTTTTACAGCATCATTTTTCTATAAGAGGTTTTCTCATGTATATGAAGAGTATTGTAAGAATTCAGAGTTTTACCAAAGCAATCCCATTCACAAATTTTTGTACCGTATGAATGACACTTCATTTACAAAGTGAGCCAGGACAAGCAGAAGAAGTTCCAAATTTCTAGTATTCCTAGGTATTTTCAGCAGTATGATTTTGCTGATGAATTCTCATTGAAGTTGAAAAACCAATTAACTGTTACCTTTTATCACATTCAGAAAATCTACTCAAAGTAGGGACTTTTACAAAATTAATTATTTTTGGAGAAACACAGTTACACTGCTTATTTCAATATCTCTATGCTCATGTGTCTTATAAACATTGTGACATATGATATACCAATTTAAATTACAAGAATAATAAAAGATTCCCACATTGAATTAACACTTTTTTTTTTGTTCATCATAGACATGTCATATAGGGATTAAGGTTTATCCACAATTATATTCTTGACTCTCATAAGCTGCTCCTTTCACTAAACTTTACAGTGTTACTACATGAATATGTGTAACACTGGTTGTAGTTTGAAATATCTGCTCATTAGAAGATTTTGAAACATACTGATCACCTATTCAATGTGTATACCTCTTACAATATCTGAGTAGATAGAATGAGACTAAACAGATTGGCAGTTGAACTCAGTAGCTGTAATGTCTATATGATTTCAATGGTATTTTCTGTTACAACATTATTTTATTTTCTTCTATTGTTGGGGAGTGCCTTGCAAACACAAATCAGATACCTGACATTGAGGTATGTGGAATTGTGAGATTTTAATGATCATCAGTACACTTAAAGCAGTGCTCTTTTTACACTGTTGCTTTTCTTTAAAACCTCCTGGACACAGCCAGGTGTGCTGGTACATTCCTTTAATCTCAGCATTTGTGGAGGCAGAAGCAGGCAGATCTGTGTGATTTTGAGATCACATTGTTCTAACAAGCAAGTCTAAGTCAAGCCACAGCTACACAGAAAAAAAAAATACTATTTCAAAAACAGAAAATAAAAAGCAGCCAACAAACAAACAAACAAACAAAAAACAAACTTCTAGGACACATTAAAATTTCTTAAGATTCATATCTATATCAGTGTGCACATAAAGCTACCTTTTATTACTTGTAGAACTTTGAAAATGTTCTTCAATGGTATGGTCTTCCCAATTGTAGCCTAAAATAAAGTACCAGAATATATATATGACTGGACATATCATATTATTATTAAAGCAAAACTTAAATTACTATCTTCTATGACCCTTAGAACCATGCCTGATTTATTCACCTCATTCCTCCTCATTCTCAATTGGAATCATAGAAAAGGATCAATAACAAAGTAAGAGTTGTCTCCTTATTTTAAAAGTGAATGAAAATTTGCTGTCTTACCTATAGCAGTGAGGTTTTTACAGGTCTCTAGCATCACATCATTGTAGAGTTGTTTCTGTGATGGTTCCAGCAAAGCCCACTCTTCTTGGCTGAATTTCACATGCACATCATTGAAGCTCACTGAATTCTAAAATATGCCATGCATTTGTACAACAGAAAGAGTAGCAACAATATTAATTTATACTTCATCGGCAATAGAATCATATAATTCTAGTGCTGCTTCCATTTATTTTCTGACACAGAAGTGCTAGTGTTAGATAGTTGGGTGCTGTGCATCAGGTGAACAAGAGGAGAAGAAAAAGCTTAAAGGTTAGATTGTAAGGAAAACCAAAGGCGTGCTTTGGAAACCTTTGTTAAAGCGTTTCATTAGTTTGTAAGGCATGAATATGAATTAGACATTAGTTGGGTTCTTGAGTGATGTATGAATCATCTTTAGTTACTTGGGCAAGTAGGTCAGGACCCTGTCATGAGACAGGTGGAAGGAAAAAACACAGTCATCATATTTTATCTAGCAACAAACGAGATGTGGCTATCAGGTGACAGTGAACAGATGGGTGGTGTCAGTCAAAAGAAAACATGGCACTGGATATCATGTTTTGACCAGGGATCAGAGATTTGGCATACCATATATGAAAATGGGGGCTCATATATTTGTGGAAGGGAAATTGTACTACAGTGAATAGATGGATAAAAATAATGTGAGTGGCTAGCAACAATAATCATAGCTCATAACATCATATTTCTGAGTTCCCAGACAAAAGAAAAGGCATAGAACACATGATTATTCTTTGACCATTGTTTTATATATTTTCCTTTCTAAATCATGTATAGTGTATAGTTTAAAATAAAGATTAAAACTTTTCTATTAAAAAAATAAGTGTGAATGTTATCACTAAGTCGTTTTAGAGGAAAACGGAATAACAAAGTTTAACTGTGTCATATCTGAATAGGATAGAGGTTTGGAATAGTCATGGCAATTAATGTGGACAAAGACAAAGAGAGATAAGAGAGCAAAATAGTAAGAGAGAGACAGAGACACACAACGAGAAATTAATAGATGAACAGTACTAAGTACACATCAGAGAAATTTATGAACAGTTACTAACTACAAAAAAAATGATGGACAAGCTGGGTATATTCTGTCATGCCTTTAATTCCATCACTCAGCAGGCAGACACAGGTATATCTTATTGAATTGGATGCCAGCATGATCTATACAAAGAGTTCTAGGACAGCCAGACCTATATAGTAAGAGAGAGTCTCCCCTTTAAGTCAATAAAACAAACATAAAAGATGGAAAGAACTGAGAGGTGTTTACTGAAGCTTCTACAAGGAATTATACATTCACTCCAGTTGTGTATTCAATTTCCAGAAATCTACAATGCCTTAGCTTAAACTGTAACTTTAATAAGATCTTACTAAAAGGAATGCATGTTTAAATAGCTAAAAATAGAAAGATGAAAATATTAACAATGTAAATGATGATATATGTAAGCAACATAAGGCAGGAGAGATGGCTCAGCAGTGAGAAGCTCTTGCTGCTCTTGCAAATAATTGGTCTGAAATGTCAGTGTTTAACTGGGACACACTATTATCAATTGCTATAAGTTCATGAGTTCTGAACACATCTTTGGACTACTGTGATGATCAGGCACAAAAGAGGTTCATATTCATGACTACAATCAAAATACTCATATTCAGTAAAAATTAAAAACAGATTCCTGATGGCAGGGCTGATTGCATACTGATCAGCGGGGTAACAGAGACTGCACAGTGACAAATTGTTGGAACTGTTGGCCCCCAAACACCATTAACTGTGTTTACCAGGTGATAAGAAACCCAATGATGAGAAAAACAATTGAGCACCCAGCTAATCCATGGAAAATTTCCTGGGCTGTTTTGGCAGGAGTAAGGTTTTCAAGCAAATAGTCCCAAGAAGCATGTCCTGATCACCTTCCCAGGCTGAACTGTGCACCCCAGAGCACCAGAGACTGGGAGTCCCACTCTCAAGAAAAACCCACAGGTAAGGAAGCAAGTGGGACTGACTGAATGTCATCCAGTCTATCCCTGGAAAAGGTCCTGTAGACTTTTGGTGCACAGCAGCCAGCCCTGAGTGGGACTTCAGCCGCCAGACCCATGTAACCAACTCTCCATCACAGACAGAACTTGTTTGCCCCAGGGCACTAAAGTATGGGTTTCCCTGTAGGGAGAAAACACCACAGGGAGGGAAATAGCAGGTCCCAGCTTAGAACACTCAGCAGACCCCACCACCACCACTATCACCACCACTACCACCACCACATATGGGAATATTCTTGGGAAAAGTTCTCAGGTTCCTGTCTAGTCACCAGCTTGGAGCCACCATTCGCAAGCAAGTGCCTATGCACTCTACACGCCTCCCCCACAGCAGTACAGACTGGGTCTTCCTGTTGGGAGAAAACCCAAAGATGGGGAAAATATTTGGTCCTACCTCAGGACACCTAGCTCCATAAAAGTTTCTGATTATCCACAGGCTCCAGACTCTAGCCTCTTGCTGCACACATGAGAGTAGTGTTCATGTGCCACTGATTACCACTTGGGTACTGGGGAAGAGAGCTCCAAACTCAGACCTCCAGAAGCCTGGGTTCCCTGATATCAACCCCCAGATACTGCCCCAAGGGACAACCAGTATCCCCAACTAAACTGATCAAACCCTGGGGCACCCAGGTTACAGCAGCAGCTCACTAAATTTACAGCATGAAACCTAGTAGCAGGGCAGCTGTCTCCAGGACTTCTCTGGGTGAGAGGATAGCCCCCTTTACTAGCAAAGGCCACAATTAGTACTCAGTTCTGTACGCCTGAGGTGAGCTGTGGCAATTCCTGCAAAACACCTGCCATTCAGTGACCATACCCAAAAAGCTGAGGAGGCCTCCTTTGGGAAAAATCATCTTCCTGTCAAGGGGATTCGACCCACCACAGGATCCCACGAAGTACCAGAAAATAACCCCCACACCTAAGATAGCCTAATGGGTAGAGGCCAGCATAAAAGCTCAACCGACAAAAGACAGAGCAATATGGCATCCCTAGAACAAGTTATCCAGGAGCAAGCAGCCCTGGATAACCCAACATAAATGATATTCAAGAAGATGACCTTACATCTGTGCTTATGAACAGGATAATAGAGGAAACAAATAAAATGTGTAAAGACCTAGATGAAGATAAAGTCAAACAGATTATTGCCATCTGCAAAGAAATGGAGGAAGATAAAGTCAAACAGGTTATGGCCATCCTAAAAGAAATACAGGAAGTTGCAGCCAAACAATGTGTGGCCTTTAGAGAGGAATTACTTAAATCACTGAAAGAAATTAAAGAAACAGAGGATTGTTGAAACAAACAGCTGAAGGAATTATAGGAAAATACAGTCAGAGAGGTGAGGAAATCAATAAAATGGCTCAAGATCTGATGATAGATTGGAAAAATTAAAAAAAAACACAAATGGAGGAAATTGTGGAGAGAAAGGACTTAGGGAAGAAAACAGGAACTACAGAGGTAAGCATAACCAATAGACTAAGAGAGATGGAAGAAAGAATCTCAGGTGTGGAAGACATAATGGAAAAAAATCAATGTATCCATCAAAGAAAATGTTAAATCTAAAAAATTCCTGACACAGATCATCCAAGAAATCCAAGACAACATGAAAAAGCAAAACCTAAGAATAATAGGAATAGAGGAAAAAAAGATTCCTTCCTCCAAGGCCCAGAAAATATTTTCAGCAAAAATCATAGAAGAAAATTTACCCAACTTAAAAGAGAGGTTTATAAGAATACAAGAGGCCTGAGAACACCCAATAAATTAGATCAGAAAAGAAAATTCTCCCACCACATAATAAACAGTAAGTATACAGAACAAAGATAAACTACTAAAAGCTGCAAGGGAAAAAGGCCTAGTAACACATAATGGAAAACATATCAGAATCACACCTGATTTCTCAACAGAGACTATGAAAGCCAGAAGTGTGTGAACAGATATCATGCAGACCCTAAGAGAACACAGATGTCCACCCAGGCTACTATACCCCTCAAAAGTCTTAGTCATCATAGATGGAGCAAACAAGATATTTAACGACAAAAACAAATTTAAACAATACCTACCCACAAATCCAGAGGTACAAAAGCTCCTAGAAGGAAACCTACAACCCAGGAAAGCGAACTACATTCAGGAAAACACAGGAAAGAAATAATGTCATTACAGCAAAACTAAAAGTAACCAAGCACACAAACACACTACCACAAGCAACATCAAAATACAAGGAACTAACAGTCACTGGTCATTAATTTCCCTCAACATCAATGGACTTATCTCTCCAATAAAGACACAGTCTAACAGAATGGATACTTAAACAAGACCCAACAATCTGTTGCATACAAGAAACACATCTAAGTCACAAAGATAGACATTACCTGAGAGTAAAAAGCTGGAAGGTTCCAAGCAAATGGACCCAAGAAACATGCGGGAGTAGCCATTTTAATATCTAATAAAGTAGATTTTCAACCAAAATTAATCAAAAGACATGAGGAAGGTCATTTCATACTCATCAAAGGAAAATTCTGCCAATAAGAAATCACAATTCTGAACATTTATGCTCCAATGACAAAGGTACCCACGTTTGTAAAAGAAACATTAATAAACCTAAATCGCACACAAATCCCCATACATTACTACTGGGAAACTTCAACACCCCACTCTCAACAAAGGACAGGTAAACAACAGAAATTAAACAAAGAAACAATATCTCTAATAGAGGTCATGTATCAAATGGACATAACAGATATCTACAGAATCTGACACCCAAAGAAAAAAGAATTTACCTTCTTCTCAGCACCTCATGGAACCTTCTCCAAAATAGACCATATTGTTGGTCACAAAGTGAGTCTCAACAGATATAAGAAGATTTAAATAATGCCTTGTATTCTATCTAATTACCATGGACTAAAGCTGGACCTCAACAACAACAGAAATAGCAAAAAGCCTACACTCACATGGAAACTGAACAACTCACTACAAAATGACAGCTGGGTCAGGGAAGAAATAAAGAAAGGAATTAAAGTCTTCCTAGAATTCAATGGAAATGAAGACACAACACAACCAAACTTATGGGAGACAATGAAAGCAGTGCTAAGAGGAAAGTTCATAGCACTAAGTGCCTTCAAGAAAAAATTTGTAACATCACACACAATCAACTTAATAGCTCATCTAAAGGCCCTAGGAAAAAAGAAGCAGACACACCAAAAAAGAATAGACACTGGAAATAATCAAACTCAGGACTGAAATCAATAAATTAGAAACAAATAAAACATTTCAAAGAATCAATGAAACCAAGACCTGGTTCTTTGAGAAAATTAACAAGATAGACAAACCTTTAGCCAAGCTAACTAAAAGGCAGCGAGAGATTATCCAAATTAACAAAATCAGAAATGAAAACCGGACAAAACAAAAGACACTAAGGAAATCCAAACAATCGTTAGGACTTAATTCAAAATTCTATATGCCACACAATTTGAAAATCTAAATGAAATGGACAATTTTCTTAATCAATTACACTTACCAAAGCTGAATCAAGAGCAGGTAAATCAATAAAATAGTCCTTTATCCACTAAGGAAATAGCATTCCTCAAAAGACTCCAATCCACAAAAAGCGCAAGACAAGATGGTTTCAGTGCAGAATTCTACCACACCTTCAAAGAAGAGGTAACTCCAGCGATCTTCAATTTATTCCACAAAATAGGAATAGAACGAACACTACGAAACTCATTCATTGAAACCACAGTTACCTTG
Organism: Meriones psammophilus; assembly: GCA_036365155.1. Lineage (NCBI taxonomy): Eukaryota > Metazoa > Chordata > Mammalia > Rodentia > Muridae > Meriones > Meriones psammophilus. The sequence continues at coordinate 40,795 of JAEOAE010000671.1, read as the reverse complement.
TAACGTAAACCTCACAAAGACCCAACAAAGAAAGAGAATTTCAGGCCAATCTCCCTTATGAACACTGATGCAAAATACTCAACAAAATACTTTGCAAACCCAATATAAGAACATATCAAATATATCATCCACTATGACCATGTAGACTTCATGCCAGGTATGCAGGGGTGGTTCACTATACAAAAATCCATCAATGTGATCCACAATATTAAAAAATTGAAAGAAAAATAAACACATGATAATCTCCTTAGATGCTGAAAAAGCATTTGAAAAAATCCAGCATCCATTCATGTTTAAACTATTGGAGAGATCAGGGATACAAGGCACATACCTAAACATAGTAAAGGCGATATACAGCAAGCCTGTAGCCAACATCAAGCTAAATGGAGAGAAACTTAAATCAATCCCACTGAATTCAGGGACAAGGCAAGGCTGCTCACTCTCTCCATATCTCTTCAACATAGTTCTGGAAGTCCTTGCTAGAGCAATAAGACAGTTGAAGGAGATCAAGGGGATACAAATTGGAAAGGAAGAAGTCAAAGTATCACTATTTGCAGATGATATGATAGTATACCCGAGTAACTCCAAAACTTCTACCAGGGAACTCCTACAGATGATAAACACCGTCAGCAAAGTGGCTGGATACAAAATTAACTCAAAAAAAATTTAGCCCTCCTGTATACAAAAGATAAAAGGGCTGAGAAAGAAATTAGAGAAACAACACCCTTCACAATAGCCTCAAAGGACATAAAGTACCTTGGTGTGACCATAATCAAGCAACTCAAAGATTTGTATGAAAAAAACTTCAAGTCTCTGAAGAAAGAATTAGAAGAAGATATCAGAACATGGAACTATCTCTGATACTCATGGCTTGGCAGGGTTAACATAGTAAAAATGGACATCTTACCAAAAGCAATCTACAGACTCAATCCAATTTCCATCAAAATACCAACAGAATACTTTACAGACCTTGATAGAAGATTTCTCAACTTCATATGGGATGCAATGAAAGCCGTCCTAAGAGGAGTTTGAATAGCAACAAAGGCCGTCATAAGCTATTGGAGACATCCCATACAAGCAACTTAATGGCATACCTGAAAGACCTAAGAAAAAAGAAGCAGAGACACCCAGCAAGAGTAGACCACTAGGAAAAACCAAACTCAGGGCTGATATCAATAAATTAGAAACAAAGAAAATAATTCAAAGAATCAACAAAACCAAGAGCTAGTTCTTTGAGAAAATAAAAAAAAACACAGACAAATTCTTAGCCAAACTAAGTAAATGGCAGAAAGACACTATCCAAATCAACAAAGTCTGAAAGAAAAAGATATAATAGACACTGAGAAAATCCAAAGAACCATTAACTTTTATGTCAAAAGCCTATATGCCCCAAAATTTGAAAATCTAAATGAAATGTACAATTCTCTTTAAATTCCACTTACCAAAGTTGAATCAACATCAGGTAAAGATATTAAATAGTCTTATAGTGCCTGAGGCAATAGAGGCAGCCATCAAAATACTCCCAACCAAAAAAAAAAAAAAAAAAAAAAAAAACCCTCCAAGGGCCAGATGATTTCAGAGCAGAATTCTACAAGACCTTCAAAGAAGAGCAAATGCTGATATTCTCCAAATTATTTCACAAAATAGAAATGGATGCAACATGACCAAATTCCTTTGGTGAGACCACAGTCACCTTGATAAATCCTCAAAGATCCCCAAAAGGAAAGAGAACTTCAGACCAATCTCTTTTATGAACAATGATGTAAAAATACTCAATAAAATACTTGCAAACCAAATCCAAGAACATATCAAAGATATCATCCACCATGACCAAGTAGGCTTCATCCCAGGCATGCAAGGGTGGTTAAGTATATGGAATCCATCAATGTAATCCACTGTATAAACAAATTGAAAAAAAGCCATTTTCTTAGATGCTGAAAAAGCATTTGACAATATCCAACAGTTATTCTTGTTTAAAGTCATTGAGAGACCAGGGACAAAGGAACATATTCAAAAATAGTAAAGATAGTATACAGAAAATATACAGAATATATACAGAATAGTATATATCTAACATCAAACTAAATGAAAAGATTGTAAAGTCAATTCCACTGGACTTGGGGACAAGACAAGGCTACACACTCTCTCCAAATCTCTTCAATACAGTACTCAAAGTCCTATCTAGGGCAATAAGACAACTAAAGGAGATTAAGGGGATAAAAAGTGATAAGGAAGAAGTCAAAGTATCTCTATTCACAGATGATATGACAGTATACAAAAATGACCCCCAAAATTCTACTGTAGGGAACTCCTACAGTTGAAAAACACTTCAGCAAAATGGCTGGATATAAAGTTAACTAAAAACAACAACAACAACAAAAACTCAAAAAAATACAATCCTATATGCAAAAGACAAATGGACTGAAAAAAATTAGGAAAATAACACCCTTCACAATAGCCAGTAAAAAAAAAAATGTATTTTGGTGTTATCCTCAACAAGCCAGTAAAAAAACCTATATGAACAACAACAACAACAAAACCAAAAACTTCAAGCCTCTGAAGAAAGAAATTGAAAAAGAAGCCAGAAGATAGAAATATCTCTCGTGCTCATGGATCAGTAGGATCAACATAGGAAAAATTGCCATCGTAACAAAAACAATCTACAATGATATTCCCATCAAAATATCAACACAATTCATTAAAGAACTTGAAAGAACAATTCTCAGCTTCATATGGAAAAATAAAAAAGCCAGAATAGCTAAAACAATCCTGTACAATAGGAGATCTTCAGGAGGTATCAACATTCTTCATCTCAAGCTCTAATATAAATCAATAGTAATAAAAACTGCATGGTACTATAATAAAAACAATCAGTGGATCAATGGAATTGAAGTGAAGACCCATAAATAAACCCACACACCTATGGCCACTTGAATTTTGACAAAGAAGCCAAAACCATGCAATGGAAAAAGGACAACATCTTCAACAAACAGTGCTGGTCTAACCTGAAGTTTACATGTGGAAAAATGAAAATAGATCCATATTTATCACCCTGCACTAAACTACAGTCCAAGTTGTTCAAAGACCTCAACATAAAACCAGATACACTAAATCTGTTAGAAAAAAAAGTGGGAAAGTTCCTCGATCTCATTGGCATAGAAGGTAACTTCCTCAACAGAACACCAAGAAAACTGGATCTAAGATCAAGAATTAATGAATAGGATCTCATGAAACAAAAAGCTTCTATGAAGCAAAGAACTCTGTCAATAGAACAAAATGACCACCTACTGACTGACAAAAGATCTTCACCAACCCTTCATACAACTGAAAGAGCTAATAAACAATATATATATATATATATATATATATATATATATATATATATATATATATATAAAGAGCTCAAGAAATTAAACTCCAACAATCCAAATAATCCAATTTAAAACTGGGGTACAGAACTAAACAGAGATTTCTCCACAGAGGAATATCAAATGGTGGACATTAAATGCTCAATATCTGTAGTCATCATGGAAATGCAAATGACATTCCATCTTAAACCCATCATGGCTAAGGTCAAAACCTGAAGTGACAGCAAGCTAGTGAGAATGTGGAGAAAGAGGAACACTCCTCCATTGCTGGTGGGAGCGCAAACTTATACAGCCAATTTAGAAATCAATCTGATGTTTTCTCAGACAATTAGAAATAGTGTTACTTCAAGACTCAGCTATACCATTCCTGGGCATATATCAAAAAGATGTTCCACCATTCAACAAAGATATTTGCTCAACTGTGTTCATAGCATCTATATTCATAATAGTCAGAATAGGAAAACAAACTACATGTCTCTCAACCAAACCATTGTTTTACAGAAATTGTGGTACATTTACACAATGGAATGCACCTCAGGTATTTACAAAATAAAGGAAACTATAAAATTTTCAGGCAAATAGATGGAACTAGAAATGATCATCCTAAGTGAGTTATTCCAAAACCAGAAAGACATGCACAGTATATACTCATTTGTAAGTGGATAATGGCCATAATATAAGATAAACATACTACAATCTGCAGACCTAAAGGAGCTAAATAAAAAGGAGGACCCTATGGAGGATGGTCAATTCTTATTCAAAAGGGCAAATAGAATCAACACCAGAAGTGACTGAGGAGAGGGCATAGGATGAGAGCCTAACATACATATTGTCCGAAAGACTCTACCCAGCAGGGGTTCGAAGCAGATGCTAAGACTCACAGGTGAACTTTGGGTAGAGCACAGGGAATCATAGGAAAGAGTAGGGGGATATAAAGTAGAAAGACCCAGAACAGGCAGGACCTCCATAAGAAGACCAACAAGGACAACAAATCTGGGCCCATGGGGACTTGGAGAGATTGATGCACCCCCAAAGACCATCCATGAAGAGGACCCAGACCACTGCTTAGATGTAGCTGATAGGCATCTCAGTCTCCAGGTGGGATCCATAGTAAGGAGAGAAGGTGCCTGCTCTGACATAGACTCTGTTGTCTGCTATTTGATCATTTCCCCTTGGTGGAGGTGGCATTGCTATGCCACAGAGGAAGAGGATGCAGGCAGTCCTACTGAGACTTTATAGGCTGGGTTCACATGGCAGGAGAGGAGGGCTCCCTGTATCTGAGATATAGGAAATGGGATAAGGGGAAAGAAGAATTGAGGGTGAGACAAGGAAGAGTCAAGGGAGAAGATTACAATTGGGATGTTAAGTGGATAAGTTATTTTTTAATTTAATTAATTTATTTATTACAATGTGTTCAATTTGTATCCTTGCCATAGCCCCCTCTCTCATCTCCTCCCAGTCCCACCCACCCTCCTTCTTCTGCCCCTATGCCCTTTCTCTAGTCTCCTAATTGAGGAGGAACTCCTTCCCTTCTAGCTTATCAGGTCTCATCAAGGATGGCTGCATCATCTTCCTCTGTGGCCTTGCAAGGCTGCAACACCCAGGAGGAGGTGATCAAAGACTCAAGTTCATGTCAGAGAATAAATAATAATAACAAATTTAAATTAAAAATAAATTGAATGTGAATAAAACAAACAAAATTTAAAAAAAAATACAACAGGTAAGAAGAGCGTCACACACCTACAATTCAATGACTTGGAAAGCTCAGATAGTGTTAGTGTCGTGAATAAATGGCATCCTCAGAAATTAAATATACTCCCTGCCAAATTTCAAATGCAAGATGTTGATGAAGATCAACACAATAACCTATGCTTACATATACAAAACAAAAGAAAATAAATACCTAAAACTCTATATTCCATGCTCAGCAGCCAATGATGGTGATGTTGATGCCAGGCATGTTGGCCTAGATTTAAGCCCAACACTCGACTGGAGTTAGAGCTGTATGTTCAAAACCAGCCTGGTCTACATACAAATATTCAGGAAACATCCAGGAACTCTGGGATATTATGACAACACAACATGCTGATAATCAGATTAGAAGAAGAAGGATGAGATCAAAGGTCCAGAAGATATTTTCAACAAAATCATACAAGAAAAATCTCTTAACCTAAAGAGGAAGATGTCTATCAAGGCACAAGAAGCATACAAAATACCAAAGACAGTGTACCAGAAAAGAAAGTCCTCCTAACAGAGAATAATCAAAACTCTAAGTATACAGAACAAAGAAAGAATATGAAAAGCTGCAACTGCAAACAAACAAACCAAACTAACCAACCAATCCAACAAACCAAAACAAACAAAAACCAACCAAAAAACAAAAAAGGCAGATCTATTGGAATTAACCCTGTATTCTGAGTAAAAATGCTAGAAGTTGAATGGCTTAGACAGAGTGCCTCTGACTCTAAAAAACTGCAGAAGCCAATACAAATTACTAACTATGCCCAGAAACTTTCAATCACCAAATGGGGAAAATAAGATGATCCATAAAAAGGTCAATTTTAAATAATATGTATCTATAAATACAGCCCCACTCAAGGTGCTAAAACCACCACCACCACAAAAATAACAATCACTGTTCAATGATATCTCTTAATACCATTGACCCAAATTCACCAATAAAAAGACACAGGCTCACAAAACAGATGATAAAACAGAATCCACCCTTTTTCTAAATACATGAAACACAGCTTCACATCAAGATAGACATTATCTCATGGTAAAGGTTTGGAAAAGATATTCCAAATAAATGAACTAGAGTATCAAGCTCATATAACAATTGTAATATCTAACGAAACAGACTTCAAAAAATAATTAATCAAAAGACGGAAAAGGATTGACATATTTAAAAAAAAACATCCAGCAATATAACATTTCAATACTTAACATTTATGCTCCAAACATAAGAGAACCAAAGTTATAAAAGAAACCCTTCTGCAGATTGCTTCACATCATGGCCCTCATAAACTGATAGGGGAAGACTTCAATATATCACTCTCACCAATGGACAGGTCCTCCTGACCAAACTGAACAGATAAATGCTCCAGCTATCAAAACATCAAAGCACTACCCAAATGATGTTTACAGAACATCCACCCAAGAAAAAAGATTGTTCCCTCTTCTCAGCAACACATATATTGTTCTCCAAAATTGATGATATACTTGAACAGTGGAAGTCTCAAAAGATATAAGAAACTTGCAATAACCTCCAGCATCCTATCAGACCACTAAGGTTTAAAGCATCATATCACCAATAACAAAATCAATAGAAAGCTTACAAACTCATTGAAATTGAACAACACTCCATTGAATAAAAACTGGATCCAAACTGAAATAAAGAAAGAAATTAAAGACTTCCTAGAAGTCAATGAATTGAATACACAACATATCAAAAGTCATAGTACACAATGGAAGTGTTGACCAGAAGACAGTTCATACCACTGAGCACATTCAGAAAAAAATAATCAGAAAGATCTCTTAGTAGCAACTTAACAGCACACCTAAATACTCTAGAACAAAAAGAAGTAAAAATAACTAAAAGGAGTAGACAGTGAGAAACTACTGAACTGTGTCTTCACTGGTAAAACCGAATGTTTCCACAGGAAAAAAATGGTGGATCCTATCAAAATTGATAATGATTAGATTTGAATAGTAGAGATCTCCCGAATAAGCAGAGGTAACTGTTCATCAGACAGCTTGGTCATTGAGTCCAAAAAAAAAAAAAAAAATTATGAAGACTAGTGTTTTCTTCTTAAATAAAAAAGGATACTTTTGTTGTTTCATATTAAAAATAGTTAAGAGGTTTAAAATGTTTTAAGTAAATTCAAAGGTATAAACTTGTTTGAGTTGGAATAATTTGGAGTGAATATAACATATTTGAGCAGTGTGGTGATAGACAGTGCATTTAATCCCAGCAGAGACAAGCAGTTCTCTATTAATTAGTTGTTTTCTAAATTCAGGGGTTACAGTGGCAGGGTGTTGGTGGTTCATAGCCTTAATCCCAGATTTTGGAAGCACGTGACTTTTACATACCACCTGGGAGGCAGAGACAGGCACATAGGATTTACATTGATTTTATTTAAAAGCTGCTTGTAAAAGGCAGGCTGAATATAAAAGTGAATGCAATTTATTATCTAGAAATAAATACAATTTAAGGTATATTTTTAAACTTTCAAAGATTTTTTTAACTTTAATTGAGATATTATACTTTTTCTATTTCCAAAAAAACATTTTGCCCTATGAAAGATATGACATGCCTAAAAAGCTACAACCCTCAAACCAGAATTAGGAATGGGGCAGGGTTTTGATTTAACCTTTTCAGGAGAATAAAATCATCCAACTAAAAAATATGTAGACCACTAGACACATGAAACTTCTGAAAAAAAAAATGGCAGATCAACACAAGAAAATGTCAAAAGAGGAGTAAACTGGCCAACTGGTATCACTCACCTTCATGTTATCTCTTCTGTCTTCCACAGACATAAGTGCAAATTGTCTTTATGTGATTGCTAAAGAACAATCCAAAATCTCTATCTCGTATCAGAAAAGCCACCTGGTAAGAAACAGAGGAAAACAGAAAAATAAGGGATGATTCTATTGTCACAAATCTCATAATCTTCTGGTGTGATGTGACTTCTATACTTACCACAAACTTCAATAATCAAGAATGTGTACACTGTTTGTGAAAGAATGTGGGGGTGAGAGAAAAAGCCAAAAAATAAGACTAAAATATAGCCAAGTTTACATGGAAAGATGTAAGTAAACGCTAGCATGAAAAATTTGCACTGGACCAGAGATACCTTTGATTTTATAATTAATACAAATTAAATAAACACGTATTTCACAACTGCTACAAGCAAACACAAAGTGACACCTAAACTGTTATATTTCTGACCCTCCATCTACTACTAACCTCCTTTCCAGAGAGCCCTTTTGCTCTGGAAGTTAAAAATGGAGTAGATAATAAAGATAAGCTAAGGCTTGCATTCCCTCATATCCCCTTGTGGGTTCAGGCACAGCCCAGCCCTTGTGGACACTCACACACAAAAAATGTTGGAGAATAATTTAGTTTCTGTTTCCTACTGCATGAATTATGTCACAAGAAGTGAAATCTGCCCTATCCACTTATTTAAAACCAGGCACCCCTGACAAAATTCTGCATCTCAGAAATTCCTTTTGTACCCTGGAATTGAATTTCCCTAAACCACGCCATTGTGGCTGGTGGAAGTTGAAAGGTTAAAAAAACGTAATCAAATATTGCTGAAAGATGACCACCACCACCTCTTTTCTTCCAGTTTCAAATGATTTGTAAAATTTGTTACACAAAGATGTATGTGGACTACAACATTCATCATTTCTGGAAATGAAACCTTCAGTTTTCCAATCTGTCCACTGCAAAACCAATGCCTGATATTATAAGCACCACAAATTTCTACTGCCCAGGCCACAAAATCCTCACTTCTCTGGACAATCAACTCTCAGGAAGTGTCAGAGGCCACGGGTCTCTGACAAGATCACCACACAGAGACAAATAGAACCACAGCCTGAACCACAGTCTGAACCACCTTCCATCTCTTTCAAAGCAGATCAGGCTGTGATAGCTCAGCAGCCTGCTATTCCTGACCTGGGGACAATGGCCCCACACTCAGCATGACATGGCCTCTGGTCTCACCCACAGCTCTTTAGAGCTACATCAGAGGAAAATCCCAGAACAAACCCATAAACTACCTTCCACTATTGCTCCTGAATGCTAGGCCTACCCAGAGTCCCTCATTAGCTTGAACAATACAGCTGAGTCTCAGGACAATAGTAGCTCCTCTACCAGTGGATCAAAAATCAAATGATGCTGATAGCAGATGCATTCTAGCTTTGCCCTAAACCCTATGGGCACACAGAACCCTAGTGTTGTTATAAAAGAATGAAAATCCCAATTATTCTATTTTAAAACCTTCTAGCACAGAGAGGCAGAGAAAGCACCCATCTGACCATCGTACTCACCTCAACTCCAAGAGTAAAAAGCCCCAAAAGCTCACCAGTTCAGATGACAGCTCAGGGGGGATAGGCCAAAGGAACCCAAGGCCAAAAGCTTTCTAGCTCAAAGCTTAAACAGCCCAAAATCTACCATGCTAAAACTCCTTCCACTTTTACACTCTGTATTAAATACATTTCAGCTGAAAGTTCCACTTACTCTTTAATCCCTGTCAGCTGTCTCCTTGCTTTGCCTCTTGATCTAGGGTTAACATTATTTAATCCTGTGCACAAAGAACTTTTGAATTAAAGGTATGTTCCAGGGCTGACGGAACCATACCATAATCACCTGTTTAGAATAAACAGAAAGTTCTTGGAATTAAGGTTTGTGTTAGGGCTCAACCATACCAAACAAAGCACAGGTTTTTACAGTTCACAATCTAAGGGATCACTGTAAGGATAGAAAATTTTTACTTGGCCCCATACCCTGGGACCCTGAACTTGTAAACTTTAGTCCTTACCAAACCAGGATCTGATACAAAACATTACTGAGAAATGCAGGATCTGATACAAAACGTTTCTGAGAAATACACTCCTGTTTGAGTCTGTAGTCATGGACTACAGTGCAAACACTCCCTAGACCCCCTCCTGTTTGCTTTGTACTCACCGCACCTGGATACAACCAATCACTGATTGCCCCATTAGGAAAATCCCTAACTCCTAGACCACCTCCTGGTTTGTGTTTTTTGCCTTTATATACTCTGTGTTTCTGCTATTCAGGGATCTTCACTGCCTCCTGCATGAGGACTGTGCTGGATACTGAATAAAGCCTCTTGCTGTTGCATCAAGCTCTCGTATTTGTTGGTCATTGGGTCTGGCAGCTATCCTGAGAGACGGAGGGTCTCCCCACCTTGGGGGTCCAACATCACACTGGGATCAAATATCCTGCAACACCCTCATCTTGTAAATGATTTAAAATACAATCTTCCACTCTCCCAGGGCACCTTTTCATTTTCCAAGATATGTTACATACACAATGTCCAGTGCATTCATCTCTACCTCATAGTTAGGAAGTCCTTCAGTGAAACTTCAGTCAAAGCCAAAGAACAACAACCATTAAAGAAACAAATGGCCATGAATTTGAAAGCAAGGAGTAGTTAATGGGAGCTCAATGAAAATGAGAAATAAAACAAAAAGGATATGGCTTTACCTAGGAATATTGGAGTAGAAAGTTTATTATACATAGATGAGAGAACATAGTCAGACACAGGAACATCTGCGACAGTCTAAAGTTGACATGACCCTGAGCTATGTGAGACAAGAGGAGAGAGGGAAATGGCGAGCCAGAACAAAGGGCCAGGAGGATAAATGATAAATGAAAAGTACCAGGTAACCAAAACGGTTAGAATACATAAGGAAGGACAACTGGGAGGAGAGCAGCTCAACTCCTGGGCTAGAGAACTGTGTTTGACACCCATACCTTGTAACAGGTAAGGGCTGAGGGATGCTGGGAGAACCTGACAGCCATGTCTGCTTTGATTGTTAAGTAGCCACCTTAACCATTCATCCCAGCATTTGAGAAGTAAGAGTAGAGAGGAATGAGAAGGTTAAAACAATTCCACTATAATTTCAAAAATTATTTTTTAAAGTTGAAAATTGCTTTATGGTCCAATATTCTTCAGGGAATTCAAGTATATATTAGAGCACACAAAGTATTACACCTTTTCTCTCAGGTTGTGCATTTTCAAATGGGGGGAGGGGAAACATACCTGTTAGTCACTACCACAGCAATTTGTCCAGAACTTCTGTGTTGTTTGAACTCATGCAACTATAGAAATTTACTTTCCAGAAACAAGTTCAGCAACTAATCCATATTTTTTAATTCCCTTTTTGTATGATTCCCCCATATATGTACAGTTTTTACTTTTATTAACCATCTAAAATTGATTACCTGACTCATTGCCATCTTCCCTCCTCCTGCACCCTTTCTGTATTGTGACTACACCCTCTTCAAAGTAGGTCAGTGAACTCAGTTCTTACACAGGTCCCTCTTTATTTGTAAATGCCCACCTCCAAATCCAGGGTGTTCAGTGGACACTGATTCACTGGTCTCTTTTACTTCACACTCACAAGACAGGGCCCACCTAAAAAGAGCTGCAGGACTATGTTCTAGGCACCTGGCAGTAGGAGCAGCATTCTGTGTTCAAAAGAAAGTCTCAATTACATAACGTGTGAAAGGTTGATCTCCAGGAGACATTACTTTAAACATAAATATCAAAGCACTAGAGAAAAAGGAATAAAATTCTTAATGACTAGTGATTATCAGAGAATATTAACTAATAAGAGAATAGAACAGTGATACATCAACAAAATAAAATTTAATCATACCAACTGACTTTTAAAAAATTATTTATTTATCATGTATACAACGTTCTGCATACATGTACACTTGCACACCAGAACTGAGCACCAGATCCCATTATAGATGGTTGTGAGCCACCATGTGGTTGTTGGGAATTGAACTTGTGACCTCTGAAAGATCAGCGAGTACTCTTAACCTCTTAGTTGAAAAATACACATAGGCATACTGACTTTGAAAAACACAGGCCATTCTCTTGTAGAGGGAAAGCCATTAATAAGATACTGTTTGATGCTGTCTCTGTGTACAATATTAGCTGCTGAGACCCGTAACCTGACAGACACAGCTTTATCCAATTGCCTGTGTCTCAAATTTGAACTGACAGAACTATGTCAATGAGGATTGTACATAAGGGCATAGGACAATCCCTTAATTTGAAATTCAAAATTCACTAGATCAAGTTATCTGACCCAAATTGTACACCCACAAATCTGGTCTGTTTTCATTTGCATTCATGAAATAATAAATACATGTTGGGAAATTACAGATAAAAAAACCTCATCCTGCCACATTTCTAGATAACCCTAGTGAGCAAATATGTGTATCTCAGGATCCTATTCTCTAATAGGCCAGGTTAGCAGGATACTTATCTGTGGATTGTTTTACAGGCAGTCTTCCCTCAGCTAAATTCTAACTGGTGCCACTAGTTTCTCAGCAATATTAAATCCTCCACATCATCAGTTTTACTCTTCTATATCACAGTTTAATATTTGAGTGCACTCTGACATAGGACATAAACCATTTACAAACCCCCACAAAATTCAAATGGATCTTTTAGAACTGAGAGAACCTACCTGAAACCCCCAAAAGTCACCAGGAACTAGGCCTAAAAAAGGTCACCTAAAGGTCACTAGAATAGTGACTCTACAATAAGGTCAGCAGGAACTAGGCCATGGGTCACCAATTCCAAAAACAAGGTCTTAAGATTACCTACCCAAGGAACAACCTGAGGATAACCACAAGGATGGGAAGGTATCTCATCTCAAAGTGTGGCATTTGTGCTGAGCACCCTACCAACCTTGTAGTAGAACATTCAATGACACTGAAAATACCTAACATTCCTGAGGCCTAGAGATAGCTCGCTCAATGTTAGTTATGTTACATAGCCAATCACTTTGTAAAAAGCCTGCCCTTGCTGAATGTCACCCAATCCTGTTAAACTGGAACTTTCTGGTCCTTCCTAAAACCCCAATCAAAACTCTGCCATGCAGCTGCTCAGGGCTCTCCTCTCTGATCCACAGTGTTCGTGATGATGGAAAGACTCAGCTTAAGCCCAAATAAAACTCTTTGTTCTTGCATATACGGTACAGCTCCTGATGGTCTTTGGGGACCTTAAGACCTAGGAATAACATATTTGGCTAGGAAGGCTCGGTTGGAGAGGGGTCTGTGTGCAGAAAATCTTGCTGGGCTCAACCTTGTTGCCTCCTTGCTATCTCTATGAGGAAGGTCGGTGACCTGAGGTTAGCTCTGGCTTGGAACAATGACGGCCACATAATGCTTTTAGCTAAAACATATTGTAGTTATTACTATTATTATTATTATTTGGTTAGGGTCCCCTGTAGCCCAGCCTGGCCTTAAACTAAGCAGCTATAAGATGACCTTGAATTTCTGATCCTTCTGCTCTACCTCTTATCAACTGAGCTACACTCCCAATCCCACAAACTTCTTTTTTTTTTTTACCCATAGGTGGCTTCAACAAGGAAGTGAACCGAACTCAAATAGGGAAGGCTTGGTTCCACTGAGCTCCTGGGTCTGAGCCTGTGTACTGGCACTGTACACAGAATACCCACCTGAGCACCTTGATATGTCACTTATTAGCCTGGCTGTACTTATGAGATTGTCACCTGAGAATGAAGCCAATTCTTCTTTAGTCAAGGTCTCATACTGGCAACTAAAAGAATTTTATTAGAAAATCTTAGAAAGCACATGTATGATTGTGGTTTGAATGGGTGGGGAACCTCTGTCAATGTGCTCCCCAAGGTGCTAAAGGACGTAAGCATGGGGAACGGGGAGGGGTAGATGAGGAATTCACCATGTCTGGGTATTTACCCCTACCCCCCAGAAAATAAGTTGCTTTACTTAATCACCAATGCAAGAAAAAAAATAGCTAGAATGCATTTGAGGTTCAAGGTTTAGAAGTGAGGCTGCAGGGGTTCTTTTGGCAATGCTTTTAAAGAACTGCATCCATTCAAGTGCAATGTTTGTAAATTCACACTGAGCAAGGAAGGCAGGGAAGGGAAGGGGAGAGGAGGAGAATAAAAAGGAGGACAGAGGAGGAACATGTTTAAACTTTTCCTGTCAAGAAAACAAAAAGGAAAAAAAAATCTAAATGAAGTCCCGCTTTTTGTATGTGTGCCCAAGAATTTTTATTATTCTTATTTATTTAATTTTTTCTGTTAAATATTTTTTAATTTTTTAAACTTTTATTAATTACACTTTATTCATTTTGTATCCCCCCATAAACCCCTTCTTCCTCCCCTCCTATTCCCACCTACTTTTCCCTTTCTTCACGAATGATCCTCTCCAAGTCCACTGATAGGGGAGGTCTCCCTTTCCTTCCTTCTGATCTTAGTCTGTTAGGTCTCATCAGGAGTGGGTGCATTGTCTTCCTCTGTGGCCTGAGATCAAAGAGCAGGCCAACCAGTTTATGTTAGAGGAAGTCCCTCTTCCCATTACTATGTAACCCACTTGGACACTAACTGTCATGTGCTACATCTGTGCAGGGGTTCTAGGTTATCTCCATGCATGGTACTTGGTTGGAGTATGAGTCTCTGGAAAGACCCTGGTGTTCAAATTTTCTCATTCTGTTGCTCTCCTTGTGGAGTTTCTGACCTCTCGAGATCTTACTATTTCCCACTTCTTTCATAAGATTCCATGTACTCTGCCCAATACTTGGCCATAAGTCTCAGCATCTGCTTTGATAGTCTGCAGAGCAGAGCCTTTTAGAGGGCCTCTGTGGCAGGTTCCTAACTTGTTTCCTGTTTTCTTCTTCTGATGTCCATCTGCTTTGCCTTAGAGGATAGGGATTGAGCATTTTAGTCAGGATCCTCCCTCTTGATTAGTTTCTTTAGATGTACAGATTTTAGTAGGTTTATCCTACATTATATGTCTATATGAGTGAGTATATACCGTGTATAAGAATTTTTAAGTTGTGTTTATGTGTACATTCCTTTCATCATATTTACATATATACTCTAAACGTTTGCTGAATAATGGTGTTTCAATGTCTTTCCCACATTTCAACTGAATTATTTCTGGGCACTAAATCTAAACCTAATTCTTATCAATATTTGGAGGTTTTACTTGTTTTGAATGTGTGGTTTCATTTTCTTAGTTAACAGTGTGTACACAGTCCCTTACACCAGGGTCATCATATTTGGGTCTCTAACAAAGTAATGAAAAACAGTAAATAGTACTAATAATGTTAACGACTAAAATGAAAATAACCGAGTGCATTGTACAATGATCTCAGATGCTCTTTTGAGACAGGACATTTTATGATGATTTTTTTTTCATGAGGCACAAAATGCCTGCTAAGCTTAAGGCTTGTTTACAACATTCTCTTGAAAAGAAGGTTCAAGATGCATCCTGAAGTCATAACATCAAATGATGTACAGAGAGGACATAATCACCTTTGCAGATAGGGTCTCCTAGGGATAAGTATGGTAGGATTCAAAGCTCAGGACATTTTCTGAGGATATGACTTCTCATAAAACCTAATGAAAAAAATTATTCTTCGTAGGAAATGAACATGTACATAAAACCAACTACATATAAAGCAGTTACAGAGTAAATGTCAGGAGAAGGACCAGGTTAAAAACTAACACCAAATAAGTATCACTGTTGCTGTATCTGGAATTTCTACCTAATTTGGAATGCAGAGACAAGAAGACTGTTAACGCTTGTATTGAAGGAAGTGCATCTGCATAAAGAAAAGCAATGTTTCGATTCTCCTGTTCTTTTTTTCTCCTCCCCTTCCTCCTCCTTCCTTACCTCCTATATGTGAAGCAAATGTTCTACCTCTGAGTTGTATTCCTGCCTTCTGTACAAAACAGGCAGAAACAGATAGTCTTTGGATATAATGAAGCCAGATGCTAAATCTCACTAAAGCTTAAAGAAAGTAACTTTTTATGGGATAAATTAAAGAGAACACAGAGAAGGCAACAGGCATAGTGTAGGCTGTCCTAGTAACAGCAGTAATGGAACAAGATAAAAAGACTCCAGGGAAAGTTTTTTACAGATGGCACAATGGCTAGCATTAACAAATAAAATGCTGCATGCTCCCATCCTTTAGGTGGGAATTCTGTATTACTATCAGATTATGAAGACTTTGTTAAAGGAATTTACTTTTTAAAAGGTTATTTGTCCTTCCACAGATAGTTATTGTGAATTAGGTAC
Source organism: Meriones psammophilus (assembly GCA_036365155.1). Lineage (NCBI taxonomy): Eukaryota > Metazoa > Chordata > Mammalia > Rodentia > Muridae > Meriones > Meriones psammophilus. The sequence continues at coordinate 24,583 of JAEOAE010000671.1, read as the reverse complement.
CCAATACTCTAAGTCCTGAACACACAAAAATGATTGATGTAAACACCACTCTTTCTCGATAAGCTTACAGTCTTGTGGGGTAATCCACCATAAACAAACCCATAGACCATGCATAGAAATGTATACATCACTATAAAGTCCACTATGAAACCTAAAGGAAAGCAAGAGGTACCTAACACCCCAGAAAAGATAAAGAACATACATATTCAAAAGCTGAGAGATGAGAACATTTTAGTTCAGTAGGTGAAATGAAAGAAGGTGAATTTGTTTTCAGTATACTAGGGAAGAAGAATGGAATGATGATGATGATGATAATGATGATGATAATAATAATAATAATAATAATAATAATAATAATAATAATAATAATAAAAAGATTAAAGAAGGATGGTAGCCATCCCTCTCTGCTGCTGCTGTAATTTTCATCCTTGCACCCTCTCATGTGCCTCTATGCCCTCTAGTGGTGACGGGAGGCAACCTCTCCATCATTTCTCTCTGGAACTGTTGATGGTTTAATCAGCAGAGCTTGCAGGGCTGGTGGCCTCCAGGGAGAGCCCATGAGGGGGAGGCTCTGTCAGGGTGATTCCAGGAAGTAACCATGATTCCTCAGCCAGGTTCCGGATGGAACTCGGAACCCCGGTTGCCAGGTAACGGGAGGCCAGCAGCAGCAACAGCAGCCTGGACAGACAAGCCGGTCCAGAGGAGCTGGAGAGATGAGTCTGTTCTGCTTCCAGACCTCCAGGGGCTCAGGTCTCATAGAAGCCAGCGGTGGTTTCCTAGGCCGCTGCTGGAGACATGTGGTGCGCTCACTGATACGTTTCTGGTCTTTTCTCCACCGGGAGTCCAAAGTAAAAGGGCAGCTCTGCAGTGGAGATGCTTTCTAGTCCATCCCCACCCCCCATCCACCACTGTCCTGGCCTGGGCAAGTGTTCCTGTTGGGACACTGAGGAACGCTTTTCATGTCCGCTTCCCGCTTTGGTGTAGGGAAAAGGGTCCTTGGTGCCCCCCGTGGTTTGCACACCTAAAGTCTCCCTCCTGCCCTGGTCCTTCCTCATAGCGAAAGGGAGTGAGCCTTCCTGCCTGGCATCCCCATGCTCAGCTATGATGGCATGGACTATGTGGAGCAGATGATCCCCTATTTGCCCACGGCTGTGCAGAGGGATGACAGGGTGTCACTCTGCTTCTTTGTGGCCCTTTATCCAAAGTTTGCCACAATCTGGATGGTTCTGGACTTGATCCTGAAAAGGCAAGAGTGGTTCCACCAGGGATCTAGCCAGCCCTAGGATCTCCTCCTGCTGTTTCCCAGGGCCTGTGTCCTGTGCCCTCACAGAACTGGATGTCTGAATCCCAGCAGCCTTGGGTCCCAGGCCTGGTCTCTTAAAGTGACATGGCCAAACATGGGCGATTGGGGCAGGGGTGGAGCTCTAACAGGTGCCATTCACCTTCCCCAGGGAATGTCAGACACCACCCTTTCTTATGCCCTGAGCGTCCTTTGTGTAAAGGATTGTGGACCCCATCTGCGGTGTTTGTTATGGATGTAGCCCGCAGCACCCCCAATCTCCCTGGGAAGATTCTAATAGTTCCTTCTGGATGTCTGGGTGGGTTGGGGACACAGGGCCTTAAGGGTGACACCCCATGGACTGTCACAGGAATAGATCTTTCAGGCCCGACTGTGAGGGGGACCAGCAGACAACGATGTGATTGGGCTGGGGGTGGAGGGGAAGGTGAGCGCGAAGGGGCGTTTGGGGCCAGGGTGTAGGGCCAATTTTGGCCAGGAGCCTCACCTTTGGGGTTCTCTCCCTAGGGACGGTCCCCACAACCTCATCTGCTGGTAGAGGACAGAGGTTTCCTACCAGGCTCCTGTGTTTTGAGCAGCAGAAGGAGGGACAGGAAAGGAAGGGCCCTGGGGGATACAAATATCCTCCCCACAGCCCCGAAGCGAGGCCAGGCTCCCGACACTGTGTTCCTCTGCCCTGCTCTCACCCACAGTGCCATTTTCTCGTTCTTGTCCCAGTGGCTGCAGAAATTCACCCAGGATTTCTTTGGGTCCCCGGACCTGGCTGTCGAGAGGCAGGTGCTGGACTGTGCCAGGATCCATGTGCCCACTGCAGAGTTGGACTGCCAATCTGGGGAGATCATCCTGGCAATGGATAACCCCGGGATAAGCTGAAGCCCGAGAAGGAGGAGGAGGATTAGGAGGAAGATGAGGACCCGGGGGAGATGCCTGGTGAGGCAGCAGCTGATTCCAGCCCCTTGTCCCCCAGGGGAAGTGTCCTGAAGCACTGGCTATTGAAGCAGAGGAGGATTCCTGTTAACTAGACTCTCCTGCGGGTAGGAGAGGGGACTGTGCCTTCCCTGGCATGGAGAGGCCATCTTGGGTTAGCTCATCCCATTCTGCGTGCCTTCAGGCTGCTCCCCTATACCGTATGACGGATCATCCATTTCTGTGCTCAGATCCTGGGCTACTTGGGGCCTCAACTGCAGAGCTGCCCACGCAAGAGGCCTTGGTGGTGCAGGGGAAACGGAGCCTGGCTTCGGGGGCAGATGCTAAGCCCCAAGAGGATGCTGAGCTCCTGGATCCCATGGTTGCGAGATCCCCAGTCTTGCCAGAAGCTGGACCACTGCAAACTCTGGCTTTAGCATTAGAGGATGCACAGTCCCTTTTGGACTTGGTGGTTGAGCTACTGTTTCTCTCCACTGTGGCACACTTTGGGGCACCTGATCCCATGTCCTAGCTGCCCGAGGTGGACAAATAGTTGGTACAATCACCGGCTGGGCTGCACTCAGCGCCTGTTCCCCTTAGAGAAAAGGTTCCATTAATTTTGTATGTTTTTAAATTGCTGTTTTTCACTGTTGCGATATTGTTGTTGGTTTCATACTATTATTGAAAAGGTGTTGCTTACTCATCTTAAGTGATGTATTCAGAGATGGGGCCATTCCTGGGCAGTGGTCCTGGCTGAGCCAAGGGGTATGGAGCCTGTTTTTGTCAAGAGTTTCCTGCGAGTTGGGCATGCGATCTATCTATAGAAGATGCTGCCAGGTGAGTTGTTGGTGCCCATGGGCTCTACTGGGATAGACTGATCCCAGAGAGACAGCCCAACAGGGCCAGTGCTTGACAGCAGACTTTGGGAGCACATCTGGGCCAAGGGCTAGTCTCTGAGGACCAGGATCAGGAACAGTATCAGGACCCAGCTCTGTGGCCACTATCCCCAAGGGGAAAAAAAAAAACTAGATATAGAGTATGTGTTAGGGATCACTTAAATACATGATATTTCTACATAGCCATGCCTGGTTTAGAACTCAATCTTTGGAGATGGGCATGGTGACACACACCTGCAATCCCAGCAGTCAGGAGAAAGAGACCTGAATTTGAGGAAAGCCAGGTCTAAAACGTGAGTCTAGGACAGCCAAGGCTACACAAGGAAACTCTGTTTAAAAACCAAACAAATAAATAAATGAACACAAAAGAGAACTCACTCTGTGGACCAAGCTGACCACAATCTCAGAAAGATTAGCTTGCCATGGACTCCCAGGTCTAGGATGACATGGATGGACCTCTGAGCCAAGCTAAGATATTTATAATGTCCTATTTTTGAATCAAGAAATGAAAGGATAAAATAAGATGTACAAAGGTACCATTTGTATAATGGTACATTTTGTATAATTACAAAAGTAATAAGTCTTCAAAATCTGCATTTATTTACACTTGCAAATCATTTCTGATGTTGTCAATAAGTGGGTTTTCTCCTTTGCTTTAATTTCATCCACTGAAAAATGTTTGAGTATGTATGTGCCAGTGAGAGGACAACTTTTTGCTGTTTACTATCTGTTTATATCCATATATGAGTTCTCAACATGAAACCTAAAGTCTTTTGACCAGTGAAAAAACTGGCCCTTATTTAGGTTTAAAAATTATTTATGTATGTACTAGTGTGTGAATTTGCATATAGAAAAGCCCAAGTATAGAAATATTAGAAAAATTCTATAGGAGTAATATGGGCTACCCAGAAATTGAGCTCAAATCATCAGGCTTAGAAACAACCAACTATGCCCACTAAGACAATTCTCTGATATTCTCTTGTAGATCTGAGACAGTGTTATGAACAAGTCTTTACTCCTAAGAATTAACTAACAGATTCCAAAAAGAAAAATGACAGCATTATATCAGTTTAATTTGGAAATAGCATTTATTACTAAAATTATTTGATGTTCTTCCATCCTTATATAACACTAAGTTTATAATCTCGATAGGAGACAATATTTTACTGATGTAATATTTCATTTAAGTTTGAGTATCAATGAACTCAGTGGGGAATGTCTGTGGTAAGCAAAACTGTCAACATGACTTTGAACATCATATAACAATGACCAAAATAAACCCCACAAAGCTGTCACCAAGTCTTCACACATCTGTCATGGCCTAAGAACCCATAGTAACATTACACACACACAACATGCTTTTTGAAATAAATATCATTGCTGCTACATTATTTAGCACCTCTAGATAATTCTCTCAGAAGGCAGTACTTCAACATTATGTGTCATGTAGTAAATAATGGAACCATGAAGAATGGAACATTAAACAGGTCATACATACATATAGATATACATACATATAGTCATACATACCTGCATAAACACTATTAAGCATTTTAACATTAAAGTTGGTAAAAATAGAACCCATTGGGGGAACATCTTTCACCCGTGGACTTGTACTGAGAAGGCTGACATATGATAATGGAGCTTTGCCTAATTACTGACATCCAAATCAGGCTTGAAAAAAAAAAAAAAAACATCTTAAAGGTATTTGTGAAAATGAAAAACAAATGCACCACACTTTCTCAGAGACCCTTCCTTGAAAAGCAGGATCACACCCTACCTGATATAAATAAGCAATGGATCACATAGATGATGGAGATCCCATTCTATACTTTGCAGCAGAAAAATACCTATCACCAAGTGTGATTAGATGCACTAGATCAACAGCAGCCACAGAAAGAATATCAGAATGACCTAATAAACTTCTGTGATTGGATTTGATACACATACAGCAAACTTCAATAGCTACTCCATTGGTTCAAAATATAGAACACAACCACAATTGGTGACCTCCTCCACTACATTATACGTGAACATCGTAAATAATTTACTTCATCCAAGGCCATGTTTCTTTTCATGATTAGATTCTTAGGGTGTACAGATATTAGCACGTTTATCCTGTATTATACGTCTAATACCCACTTATGAGTGAGTATATACCCTGTGTGTCTTTCTGCTTCTAGGATACCTCACTCAGGATGATCTTTTCTAGATCCCACTATTTGCATGCGAATTTCATGATTTCCTTATTTTTAAATGCTGAGTAGTATTCCCTTGTGTAAATGTACCACAATTTCTATATCCACTCCTCAACTGAGTGGCACCTGGGTGTTTCCAGCTTCTGCCTATTACAAATAAAGCAGCTACAAACATGGTCAAGCAAAAGTCCTTGTTGTACACTTGATCAAATTTTGGATATATGCCTAGGAGTGATATAGCTGGATCTTGAGGTAACACTCTTCCTAATTTTCTGAGAAATTACCACATTGATTTCCAAAGTGGTTGTACAAGTTTACATTACCACCAGAAGTGGAGGAGTGTTCCCCTTTCACACATCCTCTCCAGCATGTGTTGTCATTTGAGTTTTGATGTTTTCCATTCTGATAGGTGTAATGTGATATCCCGGTTCATTTTGATTTGCATTTCCCTGATGACTAAGGAAGACTTTTGAGAGGGGCAGGAGTTCCACAAGGAGAGCAACAGATGAAAAATACTGGGCACAGGAGTATTTTGGGGGCTGATACTCAACCAAAGACCATGCATGGAGATAACCTTGAACCTCTTCTACTCCTGACTAGATATATTCCATGGCAGCTCAGTCTCCAAGTGAGTTTCCTAGTAATGGGAACAGGAACTGTCTCTGATATGAAATCAGTGTCTGGTTCTTTGTTCATCTCCCCTTGATGGGGGAGCAGGCCACAGAGGAGGACAATGCAGCCAGTTCTGATGAGATCTCATAGGCTAGGGTCAGATGGAAGTGGAGGAGGAACTCCCCTATCAGTGAACTTGGGGACAGAAATGGGAGGAAGTTAGGAGGCTGAGTAAAGGAGGGGATGAAGGATGCAGCCACAGCGTGGATACAATGTAAATAAACTGTAATTTACAAAAATATAAATTTTTTAAAAGTGAAAAAAAAAGAAACAACCTTCAGATACTAGAAGTTTTTTGTTTACATCCCTGGATGTTGTTTTTTGAGAAAGAGATTTTCTGTATGGCCTTGACTGACCTGTCATGCTTTCTAGACCAGGCAGGCCTTTAACTAACACAGATAAATTTCCCTCTGTCAGTCATAGTGCTAGTATTAGAGGCATTTGCCAACAGTCCAGGCTTTGATTTTTTTAATTTAATGTAATGTTTTATTTTTGCGACATGGTGTCTCAGTGCATCATTGCCAATCCAGGAATCTCGTTGTAAACCAGGATGACTTTGAACTCACAGAGACCTACCTTCATCTGCCTCTCAAGTGCTGGGACTACGGATGTGTGTCACCATGCCTGACAAGACTTTCTTATAGCCTAGTCACACTATGTGATTTCAGACATATCTAGCCACACATCTAGCCTGTTTTTTTAGAGAATGTTTCTCTCTAGCCGTGCATGTCCTAGACTTGCTTTGTAGACCAGGGTGACACTGAACTTACACAGCAGCATGCTTTTGTCTCCTGGAGAGACGGGATTAGAGATTTGTGCCACAAAGCCTGGCTCAGATTTTATTTCAATAAGATATATATGATTTAAACATAAATTAAAACATGATTTTTTAATCATATATATACATACATATATGATATATACATATATGATTAAAACAATATATATAAATATATAACATATTTATTAAATATATTGGTTTATATTACTATATTTAGTGAGAATATATTAATTATACATATGAATATTTTGGTATTTTGAGAGAGGGTTTCTCCTTTTAGCCTTGGCTATCTTGGACTAGATCTGTAGACCAGCCTGACCTTGAACTCACAGAGACTGGCCTGCTTCTGCCTGGCAGAGTGCTGGGATTAAAGGCCTATGCCAACACTTAGTATTTAGGCACCTGCTTCTGTCTTTCCTAGCAACCTGTGATGTCATTATATGTCGACAACCAGGGAGGGCAGGTGTGGTTACTTTGCTCCTTAAAAGGATCTGCCTGCCCACTTTGTCTCTCTCTTGGCCTCTCTTGCCCTCTTGCTATTGCCTTCTTGCCCTCCCCCTTTATCTATTGGGGTGCCCCTCTCTCTCTCTCTTCCCCCTATCATGTCCTGCTCTCTCCTTCTTTATCTCTCTTCATTACCATCTGAGAGCCCACCCGAGAATGCAAACAACTGTAAAAGTAAAACAGCTGTGACTATTCCCATCCTTGAATTAAAGCCAGAGGCACATAGCTCTCGAACGGTAGGATGAACTGCTCTGAGATAGCCTTGAATTTAAGCCAGAGGCAGATAGCTCTCAAAGGGCAGGATGAACTGCTCTGAGATAGTTTTTTTTTTTAAAAATAAGGGCAGGGTGAATTGTTTTGAGAAAACTCACAACTGGCCAGAAACTGCAAACAACTAGCTGTAAACTATCTTCATGCTATTCTTGCTGACCAATCAATGTATAGAGCAAAAGTGGCCAGATTTTTAAGTATAAAAACCCTGTGCTTTGCATGCTCGGGGTCGAATCCTGTCTTTAGATTAGCAACCCTATCACGATTTGAATAAAACTCTTGCTTTTGCATCAAGTTGTGGTCAGTAAGTGTTCCTTGGAAGGGCACAATCCTGAGCTCCTGAGCAGTGAGACTCCAGGTCTCACAACGTGAAACTAAAATGCTTTTGCCATCCATTCCTTAATGATGAAGCAGCTTATAAAATGGGAAACATCTTTACCAGCTACGCAACAGACAGGTTTATATGTAGACCATTCAAAGAAGTCATGAAATGTAAACATGAAGAAACAAACAAACAATCTAGAAAAGATCATCCAGAGTGACGTATCCCGGAATCAGAAAGACATACATGGTATACACTCACTTTTAAGGGGAGGCTAGACCTATAAGATAGGATAAACATACTAAAATCTGTACACCTAAAGAAGATAAAGATGAGAAAGAGGACATGGATTAAGATGATCAATCCTCACTTAGAAAGACAAATGGGATGGACATAGGAGAAAACAACAGGACAGAAGCTTATCATAGAGGACCTGTGAAAGATTCTACCTAGCAGTGTATCAAAGTAGATGCTGAGACTCATAAGCAAACCTTGGGCAGAGCACAGGGAATCATATGAAAGAAGGCGGAGTTAGTACGACCTGGAGAGGACAGGAACTCCACAAGGACCAAATATATCAGAGCACAGGGGTCTTTTATGAGACTGTATCTTCAACCAAGGACCATGTATGCATACAACCTAGCACCCCTGCTCAAAGGTAGTCCATGTCAGCTCTGTTTACAAGTGGGTACCATACTAAGTGGAACAGGGACTATTTCAGACATGAATTCAGTGGCTGGCTCTTTGACCTCCCCCCTCCCAAGGGAGAATCAGACTTGCTGGGACACAGAGGAGGATATTTCAGCCAGTCCTGATGATACCTGATAAGCTAGGGTCAGTTGGAAGAGGAGGAGGCCCTCCCCTATCAGTGGACTTGGAAAGCGGTAGGGAGGAGATGAGGGAAGGAAGGTGGGATAGGGAGGTGATGAGGAACTGGGCTACAGCTGGGATACAAAGTTAACAAGCTGTATCTAATATTAAAAATAAAAATTAAAAAAGTGGGACATAAAACAAAGTTCTTAAAGATGAAACACAAAATGCTGACAGATTTCTTATGTTTGAAGACAGGATTTTTTCTGAATAATTTTGGCTGTCCTGGACTCTCTTTGTAGAACAGCCTGTGCTTGAACTCACAGAGATCCACCTACCTTTAACTTCCTGAATGCTAGGACTGCAGGTGCTCACCATGAGGCCTAGCTGCTGATAGGTTATTTTGTTGTAGCATTTTATTTTTGTTGTTGTTTCATGCACAACATCCCAACGGCAGTTCCCTGTTCTTCCACTCCTCCCAGCCACAATCTATACACCTCTACTCTAACCACCTCACATCTCCTTCAGATCCACTGCTTCTTTATTTTCAATGAAAAAAAAAATCTGATGGCCTAACAAGTTACAAAAAGACTAGGAATAATCCCTCACATCAGAGTTGGTCAAAGCAATACACGAGGAGAGAAAGTATAGGGAGAGCAGGAAAAAGAGTTAGAGACACCCCCATTCTCACTGTTGGAAGTCCCTCAGCGACATGAGGATAATAATCATAAGGTATATGCCAACAACCTAGGTCACAAGACTCATAGAATGTTTATGTTTTTGTCCTTCAGACTCTGTGATCTCCTATGAGCCCAATTGACTCAGTGGGCCATGCTCTTGTTGTGTCCCTGATATCTCTGGTTCCTACAATAACGTATTCCCTCATTTCTGGGGTTCCCCTGGGTACATCATTGTCTTTGGCTATGGGTCTCTGCATCTGTTCCCATCAGACACTGGGTGATGACTCTCTGATGACAACTGGGCTAGGCACTCATCTATGATTATAGCAGAGTATCTTTCATTGACATATGTTGCCTGTCATGTTTACAGATATCGTGTGTCTCTAGGCTATCTTGCCTCTGGTTCATGGTCATCCAGGCAGTGTCAGGCATGGACTTCCCCTCATGGTGTGGGCCTCAATGTATTTTCTGGAGTGTATTTCATATTATTAGGTTGGGGATTTCCTTCTAGTATCTTCTGTAGGGCTGGATGGCTGCATATATACTGGGTATAGTAGTCTGGGTTGGCATCGGCGGTATCTTAGTGTCTGCATGATATCCATCCAAGCCCTTCTGGCTTTCATAATCTCTGCTGAGAATTCTAGTGTGATTCTGATACATCTACTTATTATTTGAATGCTGTTTTGGTATTAGCAGTGTCATGCATAGAACAGTTAATTTTCGTGGTGTTATCCCCATATGAAATGAAATCTCTGTAACCTAAGAAAATGAAAAATGAACACAAACTTTAATGTGTGTTGAGGAAATTGAGACAAAGAAGGGACTAATTTGAGGTAAAAATAAACTATATATAAATGCTGCAAAAATTAAAATACTTGTAATTCAATTATGATATTTTAGAATGCAACTGCATCAGAAAAGTTAACTCCTGGTCCATCAATATACCCAAAAATTTATGTAGCATTTTGACTTTGCATGATGATGAATATTTTTTTCTATAACTCCTCATATGTCAGTTACTATTGTTTAAGTGATTTCTGAATGAATTACATGACATTATTAAAAGAAGAAAATTTGGTAGTTCTATATGAAAGATGATTATATGCATAGTTTATTTTCCCTCTAAATCTCTCTTTATAGGAAAGGATTTATGAGAATGATTTACAATCTGTGAGTCAATTAATTCAACAGTGGATGGCTAAAAAAGGAAAATCGAGGAATCTAACAGTGGCTTAGTCCATGAGGCTGGTTGGCGCAACTCACCTTCAAATACACTGAAATCCTCAAGAAGAAGGTTCATATCTCCTCTTTACATTAACTTCCAAATGAAAAGAATAACCAGGTCATAGCAATGCCTAAAAATAATTTAATGACGCAGAGTACAATAGCAGACAAATTACATATTTATCCTGATCATAATTGAAGCTAACATGATATAACTGTCCTTCAAAAACCGTCCAGGTTAGAAACAACAAAGTCCAGGTTAGAAACAACTCTCCACCACCGCTGGGCCACTCCACAACACCTCCCTCGTAGGGCAACCCACATTAAGCACAAGAATTCACCTCCCACCTGCTACGTATGTGCAGGGTCCCTAGGTCCAGACAAAGCATGCTCCTTATTTGATGGCTCAGTCTCTGCAAGCCCCCTGGGGGCTGGGTCATCTGTTTCTGTTGGTCTTCTTGTGAGGTTCCTCGCACCTCCAGGGTCTTCCATCTTTTCCCCAAGACTTACTCAGGATCCCTAGAGCTCTGCACCTTTCTTAGGTTCAAGTCTGAGCATCTGTCCAAGCTCATTTCTGGCTGGAGTCTCTGAGACAACGGTCAGGTTAGGGTCCAGGCAAAGGGGTTTTACAGTCCCAATTCTGGGCATTCTCAATGTGGTCAAATATCGTCCAACAGAGCCTGATATTCTTCTTCTGTGAGAGGAGCCTCAAGTGTTGGTTCGATCTGCTCCCATGGTACATCTGGGTCCAGAGCGGCTGATCCCTGTTCCTCTTTCACTGTTCTCACCGGTTGCTCCAGGAAGAGCTGGACAGGGCAGGAGTCGCTGGATTCTGGGTAGGCCTCTGTGAAGAAGGTGAGCTCGGGTCTTGACATCAAGGCTTCTGCACACTGGCCTCCTGCAGAACCCGGTGTCAACAAGCTGTCCCGGGAAGCCTCCTGCTCAATGCAACACAATGATCCAGGAGCCCTTTCCGGGCCAGGAGAGGCAGGCAGGTCCTCACCTTTAGCTGTGCTGCCTTCAGCGCGGCCTTTGCGGCCTTTCTGCCTGGCCTTTCTGTTCTGGAAACATATGTGGACGGTGTCCTCAGGCAAACCTGTGCTCAGTGCCAGTTGCATCCTCGTGGCATAGTCTGGGGATGGAGAGATCTCAAAAGCTTGCACTAGCATGCTGATCTGCGCTGGACTAAGCCGCGTTCGAGGCCTTCTCCGTTCTGAGGGCAGGCCTCTTGCTTGTTGTACCCTGGCGACAAGCTTTTCAGGAGGCTGTTGGGAGGCTTCATGGCTGGAGCCTGCGGTGGTCTGCTTTGAGGTCTTCCTCGACATGCCAGTTCTAGTTCTGCGGTTTTGAAACCACACGCGGATGGAGGACTCTGGAACTCCGAATTCCCTGGCCAGTTCCTGCCTGGTCCTGAAGCTCGGGTAAGGTGTCTTGGCGAAAACTGAGAGCAAGACCTCCTTCTGCTTGGCCTGCCAAACAGTCTTTTGACGCCGGGATGTCTTTGTCTTACTGCAGCCACCCACATCTGCCTGATCTTCCATCCTGCCGAGGACACTTTGACAGGAGTTCTTCCTCGCCAGTGTGTACTCACAACAACACCCAGGAAAGTGCAGACTATGGCAAATGCATAAAGGGGTCCGCTGCTCACCCTTAAATACCGACCTGTGTCCCCACCCACTCCCTCGAGGCCTCCAATTACAGGCCAAACCGTGGAACGCTCTTCTGCTTCCAAACTGTGAAACCCTTCCTTCCTCCTGCGAATTTTCCCATACCCCACCCTAAAGCAGCCTTTCCAGAAACAGTCGGCCTTGTGTTCTACCCAAATTCCACTGCTTAGCTCACAGTACGCACCTGTGTTGGCCCACAAGGCGTTTGAGGGGAGAGTCTAAGGCACGGCTTCTGATGATCAGGCAAGGAGAAGAGGCATAAGCCAGGAGAAGTCTTTGCCTACTTTAACAAGGTCATTCATTCAGCTCTGGCTGATGCTCAAGGAGGAACGTGGCTAGAACAGATCTTGCATTCTGCTTGTGCTTCTGCCTTAAGTTTCTTTCGGCTCCAGTCTCCCGGTGTATGATTTCAACAATCTAAATATGGTTAGGACCGTGCAAGTCTAATAATTTGGGCAGAGAGGAGACTTATCCTGCAGAAAGACTCCTGGAATTATTTCTGAATTTCTCCTTCAGGGGCAGGCTACAGAAGGTGTCAAGTTCCCTCTTGGACCCTCTGGTTCCAAGGGTATTTAAGCCCCCATACACTTTGTCCTACTGGAGAAATTTTACAGATTTCTAGAAACTGTATATGAACCTTCAGAAGCACATATTGTGAATCCCAAGACTTTTGGGACAGGATACTGAAGTCATCTCCTGCATTTCGACGAACACCACTTGTTGCTGCCATTAATTTGGATCTCTGATCATTAGGCACTGTTTTCCAGAACACACAATTTCCAGTACTGCCAAATGTGCCTGTCGTTCTTAAGGGTGTGGCTTTGCCCTAGATGGAGGAGAACAGTAACATCTGAGCAATTCTACCCCTGCCTTATTTTTGCATCTCCTGTTTTACATGCACCATAATTTTAACTTTTTCTTGCAGTCCCCATCGACAGTACCTGGGTGTACAATAGATCCTTTAGAAGTTATTCTGCTTTTTCCAGAGATCCTCTTTACCATCCCTGAATACACAGGTCCATAAACATCTGTATTTCCTTTGTGACATAGAACTCTTGGGGATAGGATCAGAGGTTTATCTGCAGCCAGATGCAAAGCTGTGCTGCTGTATGCAGTGGTGTGCATCAAATCTGAAATCCTCAGTTGAGATTTTCCTACCTGCCTAGTACCTCATGGCTGCCTGATGGGAGACAGCTCATATTTTTGCATGAGGGGCCTAAGCCTGACAGGCCCCTCTGTTGGTTTCCTGATGGCAAGAGGTTAGCCTGTATGTCCCTCTCGGAGCAGTGATCTCTAGACCAGTGCTTTCCCTTGCCACAGATGCCGTGAAACCCCGGGAACCTTTGCATTCCCTTGGAGCCAGAATCTGCTTGTTCCCTTCTGTGAGTATAGGGACCACTTGCCTCTGTGTTAACACACCTCCTATTTTGCATTCCAGAGATTTTAACCTCACAGTTTTTTGGTAAATTCCCGGATTCACCCAAAATAGCACACCGGGTGTTTTGAGAACTGGGAACTCTAGCTGTAGCTTGTCTTGTGAGGTCAGCATGATGCTCCTGAGAGCCAATAGCAGTTGTCTCTCTTAATCATTCATCTCTTGGGGCCGCTCCTCCTTTTCATGCTCTAAATACTCTCCTACATGTGGTATATGCAATATCATGCGCCACTAATGGCATCAGTGCTTATCTGGTTTCAGTCTGGTACTTTCTCTCTTTAGAGCTGAACCCAATCTCTGTATGAAGTTAGTGAACAGTCTTCTCTAGGGCCTTGAATTACCTTAGTGAATGACGCTGTTGTTTTGCACAGGCTCCTTAACAAATCCCTGCACTCTTAACACTGCAACATGACATTATTCAGTGACTTCATCATCAGAACAAATGAGGGACCACCTGGGAATGAGAAAAAAAAAACTGTGATTATTTGAATTGAAGCCAGGTGCAGATAGCTCTTGAAGGGCGGGATGAACTGTTCTGAGAAACAACCAGCTGTAAAGTATAGAGTAAAAGTGATCTGATTTTCAGGCATAAAAATCCTGTGCTTTGCATGTTCAGGGTCATGTCCTGTCTTTGGAGGTGCGACCCTATCTCGACAGAAATAAAACCTTTTGCTTTTGCATTGAGTTGTGGTCTGTGAGTTGTTCCTGTGAAGGGCTCAATCCTGAGCTCCTGAGCAGTGAGACTACAGGTCTTACATTTTGGTGTGTTGCCCGGAAAACAGTGTGCCCTTCCTTAACCCTCAACTGGCTGGGCTCAGAGGTCGAGCTCTGAGCAGGTTAGTCTGATTTCTGGTATACCACTGTTTCTCTTTAGTCACCTATCTGGATATTTTTGGTCATCTGCTCAGTCCCTGAGATAGACATATTTGTCAGAATATCGGTTGACTGGGAACTGGAGGACGTTCCAGATTCCATTTGGGTAGGCTAGGTCCTGATGGTCTTCCTCCCATCTGTTTCTCTTCAGAGACAGCCGCCATGAGGCAGCCTCTCAATCAGAATTCTGTGGTACCACCCATAAGGGTGTCCTTGTCTAACTGCCTGTCTTGTTCTCTTTGTCTCTATCATTGTTGCTTCTTTGACTTTCTTGATGGACGACTTTATTATGGGACAGGCAGTGACTATCATTTCTTGGAGGTGAGATAAAAGGCACATATTTGTTTGAATCTGTCCTATTCACCAGCCCACTTGGGATGATTGCCAGAAACACTTGCAGGCGCTCTTAACTACTGAGGAATGAGACAGGTCCTCATTGGGACAAGAAAGACTGTGCCTGGAATGGACAGGAGGCCTTCCATCCTCCGTATTGAGATTCATGATGGCTTTCCCCTCACCCACACCAACTGGGATTACAACACATCTGGAGGTAGGGAATGGCTGAAGGTCTACCGCCAGACTCTAATTGCGGGTCTCCATAGGGCTGCTTGAAATCCCACGGATTTGACAAAGGTAAGAGAGACGGTTCCGGGTCCGGATGAATCTCCTGCAGCCGTTCTTGAATGGCTGATAGAGGCATACTGTCGGTTTATGCCCTATGACCCTATCTCAGATGAGCCTAAGCCAATGGTGAATATAACCTTTTTAGACCTGTCAGCCAGAGATATTTGTAGAAAATTCCAGAAAATAGAGGGTTTACAGGACAAGACTTTGAAGGTTTTCTACAGCCAGGAGATGGAAGAAGAGAAAGAGGAAAAAAAGCAGAAAGAGCAGGAAGGGAGAGAAAGAGAAAGGATAAGAGGCAAGACAGAAAATTGACTAAGATCCTGGCCACGGCAGTGCAGTCATAATGATAGGGAGAGAGTTCCTAAAAATCGGAGGGGCCCTCTGTCTAAGGATCAGTGTGCCTATATCAAGGAGAAAGGACACTGGATCCAGGATTGTCCCAAAAGGAAGATGAAGCCCTACACCTGGACCTGGCACACATCTGGGCCACCAATCCCCAGGTAACTCATCTCCAATATGTGCATGATATACTATTAGCAGCAGATTGTAAAGAAAGCTGTTTTGAGGCCACCAACCAGCTGTTGCAAGAGATGGGTGAGCTCAGCTACAGCAAAAAAGTCCCATCCTGCAGGAAACAGGTCAGTTATCTGGGATATATATTAAAAGAGGGAAAGAGATGGCTGTCGGAGGCTAGAAAAGAGACTGTATTTCATAGTCCCCCTCCACATACTACTGAACAACTGAGGGAAATTTTAGGTACAGCGGCTTTTTGCCGGCTGTGGATTCCGGGATTTGCCAACATGGCAGCCCTTCTGCATGCCCTTACAAAGGGCAGTGACTCTTTCATCTGGGGAAAGGATGAACAAGCTGCATTGGTAATATCAAACAAGCCTTAATATTGACCCCAGCATTGGGACTCCCTGATGTAACCAAACCCTTCTATCTCTATGAGTGTGAGAATCAGGGAATGGCCAATGGGGTGCTAACACAGAAAATTGGACCCTGGAAGAGACCAGTAGCCTATCTATCCAAAACGCTTGATTGAGTAGTGGCAAGATGGCCAACCTGTCTGTAAATAATAGCAGCAGTGGCGGCACTAGTAAAACATGCAGACAAACTGACTCTGGGACAGGACCTCACCATCTGTGCTCCTCATGCCCTTGAGAGTGTCATAAGGCAGCCACGTGATTGCTGGCTCATGAATGCCTGCATGACACAATGCCAGGCCTTGCTCTTGAATAATGATAGAGTCATTTTTGCTCTGGTTACAAGGCTAAACCCTGCCACCATATTGTAGGATCCAGAAATTCAGGCCCTGGAGAATGATTTTTTGCAGGTTCTAGTAGAGGAACAGGGATTGCAAAATGAATTGAAAGATCAGCCTCTGCCCAATGCCGAGGTAACACTATATGGATGGGAGCAGTTTTTTGAGAACAGGAAGAGAAAGGCAGGGGCAGCAGTAGTAGATGTTCAAAAGGTAATATGGGCCCAGGCGTTGCCAGAGGGCACTTCTGCTCAGAGAGCTGAATTGATTGCATTAACCCAGGTATTATCTCTGGAAAAGGGCAAAAAGATAAACATCTACACTGATAGTTGGTATGCCTTACCAACAGCCCATGAGCACGGGGCCATGTATCAGCAGAGAGGCCTGCTAATATCAGCCGGTAAAGAGATAAAAAATAAAAACAAGATTTTGGCTTTGCTCAATGCCTAGTTGCTGCTGGACAAGGTAAGCATTATTGATTGCCCAGGACATCAGAAGGGGACTTCCAGGGCAGCAAAGGGGAATAATGTGGCTGATCAGGGGGCTAAAGCAGCTGCTGGAGGAAACTCTGTCCCAGTGGTACTAACTGCTGAACTGCCCAGAGAAGAATGACTAAACTACTCAGAAAGTGACTTAAAGTTAATGTGGCAAAAAAAGGGAATATTTGACACTGACTTGGGGGCATGGATAAACTCCAAAGGTAAGATCATTCTACCACAGGAAGATGCTGAGAGATTAATAACTCAAATGTATAAATGGACTCACTTGAGGGCAAAAAAAATTGGCTGAAGTTGCCCGCCAATCCCAGTACCGAATACTAAACCTCACCACCTTGACTGAGTGAGTGACGAGGGCGTGTGAACCTTGCCAGTGTGTAAACATAGTGAGAGTTTCCAGAGCCCAGGGAAGCCACTGAGAGGAACTGTGGCAGCCTTTTTGGAGTTAATGGCAAATTTGGTGTTAATGGCATCTGAGCAGTGTAACCCTGCCTCTTAACTTTGGCTATGTTCCAAAGTCCAGTTTCTTATAAACTGACCTTGGTGGTCCTACAGCAGACTGCTCTGACCCTAAGAAACTGTGTGCAACCATAGTAACCAGACAAAAGGCTCTGTGTAACCTTGAGTGAGCTCTCCTATGTTCTGACCAAGTAAAGCTCCTACATGAGAAACTGCTTGTACTTTTTTGCCTACTTGGTTACCTGACGTCCATTAAATCAACACCTGGATCAGCATGAAGACTTGGTGTCCTTCTCTGTGTCAGCCTGTCTCTCTCTCTCTCCCAGCCCTCTCTCAGGTGGTATTCAGGTGTCACTGCTGGCTAGTGACAAGGAACTAGACCTGGAATGCATTGGGAAGTGGATTTCACTGAAAGTAAACCATCCAGGTACGGCAATAATTATCTCCTGGTTTTTGTGGACACTTTCTCAGGATGGGTGGAAGCTTTTCCCACAAAGAAATAAACCACCTGATTGTGGCCAAAAAAATTCTGGAAGACATTTTCCTTGGTTTGGTATTCCAAAGGTAATTGGGTCAGACAATGGACCAACCTTTGTTGTTCAGGTAAGCCAGGAGGTGGCCAGGTTTCTGGGGCTTGATTGGAAGTTACATTGTGCTTATAGACCTAAAAGTTCAGGACAGGTAGAGAGAATGAATAGAGCTCTCAAAGAGACTCTCACCAAATTGAACATGAAGACTGGTGGTGACAGGTTGGTGCTCCTTCCCTTGGCCCTCTTTAGGGTCAGAAATACACTCTCTATACTAGGCTTAACTGCCTTTGAACTACTATATGGGTTCCTGATCCCTGACTTTTCTTGGGGACCCCCTTGACATAACTAGTGGTAACTCTGACTTGTACAGGCTGAAAGAATTGCAGCTTATTCAGAAAGAAATTTGGAGCAAGGTTGGCCGTGCATATGTGACTGGGTCCTTTTAGGTGCCCCATCAGTTCCACGTTGAAGATCTGGTATATGTGCAGTGACATGGCAACCAGAATCTGGAACCTCTGTGGAAGGGTCCTTATTACATCCTCCTCACCACGCCAAATGCAGTCAAAGTAGAGGGCATCACAGCTTGAATCCACATGTCACATGTTAAGCATGCATTTCATCAACCTGCAACACCTGGAAAGTCCAAGCCTCCAACTACCCGCTGAAATTGAAACTCATCAGGGACAATAAACTCACTGACCAGAACTCCCCTTTGTCAGGGAAAGTATAAGTACAGTTCAAGTCCTGATATTCCAGAAAGAATATCAACCTCTCTATGAGGTTGATCCACAATTTTAGGTTAAAATTGAGTTAAAAAGGAGGGGTGAGGGACCACCTGGGAAAGAGAAAAACACCTGTGATTATTTGAATTGAAGTCAGGTGTAGATAACTCTTGAAGGAAAGGGTCAACTGTTCTGAGAACAACTATCTACAACCACCTGTAAACTATCTACAAGCAGCTGTATACCATCTAAAACCAGGTGTAAACTATCTCCATGCTATTCTTGCTGACCAATCAATGTATAGAGCAAAAGTGATTTGTATTTCAGGTGTAAAACCCTGTGCTTTGCATATTCAGGGTCATCTTCTGTCTTTGGAGGGGGGACCCTATCGCAATTGGAATAAAACTCTTGCTTTTGCATCGAGTTGTGGTCTATGAGTGTTCCTGGGAAGGGCACAATCCCGAGCTCCTGAGCAGTGAGACTCCAGGTCTTACAACATGAAACTAAAATGCTTTTGCAATCCATTCTTTAGGTGGTGAAACAGATTATAAAATGGGAAACCTCTTTACCAGCTATACAACAGACAGGTTTAATTCTAGACCATTCAAAGAAGTCATAAAATGTAAACATGAACAAACAAACAATCCAGAGAAGATAATCCTCAGTGAGGTGTCCCAGAAGCAGAAAGACATACACGGTATACACTCACTTTTAAGTGGATGCTAAACCTATAAGATAGGATAAACATACTAAAATCTGTACACCTAAAGAAGATAAATGAGAAAGAAGACCTGGAGTTAAGATGATCAATCCTCACTTAGAAAGACCAATGGGATGGATATAGGCAAAAACAAGAAACAGGACAGAAGCTTGCCCCAGAGGACCTATTAAAGACTCTCCCTAGCAGTATATCAAAGCAGATGCTGAGACTCATAACCAAACCTTGGGCAGAGCACAGGAATCATATGAAAGAAGGAGGAGTTAGTGTGACCTGAGAGGACAGGAACTCTACAAGGACCAAATATATCAGAGCACATGGGTCTTTTTATAAGACTGTTTCTCCAACCAAGGACCATGTATGCCTATAACCTAGCACCCTTGCTAAACCCTGACACCTTATTGCCAGATTCAGAAATCCAGCCCTGGAGCATGATTGTTTGCAGGTTCTAGCAGAAGAACAGGGATGGCTAAAGGACATGAAAGATCAGCCTCTGCCCTACTGTGTGATGACATACTATATGGATGGGAGCAGTTTTGGGAGAATGGGAAGAGAAAGGCAATGGCAGCAGTAGTAGATGGACATAAGGTAATATGGGTCCAGGCGTTGCTGGAGGGCACTTCTGCTCAGCGAGCTGAATTGATTGCTTTAACCCAGGCATTAACTCTGGGAAAGGGTAAAGAGAAACATCTACTCTGATAGTCAGTACACCTTCAACAGCCCATGTGCAAGAGACCATCTATCAGCAGAGGCCTGCTAACATCAGCCAGTAATGAGATAAAAATAAAAAACGAATTCTGACTTTGTTCAACGCCTTGTTGCTGCCCAACAAGGTAAGCATTATTCATTGCCAGGGACAGCAGAAGGGAACTTCTGAGGCAACAAAGGGGAATAACATGGCCGATCAGGAGGCTAAAGTAGCTGCTAGAGGAAACTCTGTCCCAGTGTTACTAACCGCTGAACTGCCCAGAGAAGAATGACTAAACTACTCAGAAAGTGACTTAAAGTTAATACGGCAGAAAAAAGGGGATATTTGACAACGACGTGGGGGCATGGATTGAATCTAAAGGTAAGATCATTCTACCACAGGAAGACACTGAGAGATTAATTACTCAGATGCATAAGTGGACTCACTTGTGGGCAAAGAAATTGGCTGAAGTTGCCCGCCAATCCAAGTACTGAACACTAAACCTCACCACCCTGACTCAGAGTGACTAGGGCATGTGAACCTTGCCAGAGGATAAACATAGGTCAGAGTTCCAGAGCACAGGGAAGTGGCTGAGAGGAACTGTGGCAGCCGTTTTGGAGTTAATGGCAAATTTTGAGTTAATGGCATCTGAGCAGGGGATTCCAGCCCATTGGCTTTGGCTATTTTCCAAAGTCCAGTTTCTTATAAACTGACCTTGGTGGTCCTACAGCAGACTGCTCTGACCCTGAGAAACTGTGTGCAACCATAGTAACCAGACAAAAGGCTCTGTGTAACCTTGAGTGAGCTCTCCTATGTTCTGACCAAGTAAAGCTCCTACATGAGAAACTGCTTGTACTTTTCTGCCTACTTAAGTGTTAACCTGAAGTCCATAAAATCGACACCTGGATCAGCATGTAGACTTGGTGTCCTTCTCTTTGTCACCCTGTCTCTCTCTCCAAGCCCTCTCAGGTGGTATTCAGGTGACACTGCTGGCCAGTGACAAGGAACTAGACCTGGAATTGGGAAGTAGATTTCAGTGAAAGTAAACCATCCAGGTATAGCAATAAATATCTCCTGGTTTTTTAGACACTTTCTCAGGATGGGTGGAAGTTTTTACACAAAGAAAAACCTCCTGCACATGGTGGCCAAGAATATTCTGGAAGACATTTTTCCTCGGTTTGGTATTCCAAAGGTAATTGGTCAGACAATGGACCAACCTTTGTTGTTCAGGTAAGCCAGAGGTGGTCAGGTTTCTAGGGCTTGATTGATTACATTGTGCTTATAGAATTCATAGTTCAGGACAGGTAGAGATAATGAATAGAACTCAAAGAGACTCTCACCAAATTGACCATGGAGACTGATGGTGACTAGGCAGTGATCCATCCCTTGGTCCTCTTTAGCATCAGAAATACCCTCCATACTAGGCTTAACTCCTTCGAACTACTATATGGTTTTCCTGCTCCTGACTCTTCTTGAGGACCCCTTGACAGAACTAGTGATAACTCTGACTTGTTGTCCAGGATGAAAGGACTGCAACTTATTCAGAAAGAGATTTGGGACCAAGGTTGGTATTGCATATTCGCCCAGGTCCTGGAGGTGCCCCATCATTTCCAGGTTGATCTGGTATACTTGTTATGACACCGCAGCAGAATCTGGAAACCTTGTAGAAGGGTCCTTATTGTGTCCTGCTCACAACCACAAAATAGCTGCCAAAGCAGAGGGCATTGCAGTTTGATCCATGGGTCACACGCTGAAGCCTGCTCTTCATCAACCTGCTAACACGTGGAAAGTCCAAGCCTCCAGCAACCTGCAAAAATTGAAACTCATCAGGACAATGAACTCTTTGACCAGTAAAGTGGACAGACAATTTTACCTCTGGGTGGTGCTGTTTGTTCTCAATTGGGTAACTATTGCCTGAGTTTTGGTGATCCTCACCAGGCTCACAAGGCCCTGAAGCAATGCATGGTAAACCCTGTGATTGCAAGGGTGGGGGTGATGAATGGCAGAGCCTTACTTAATGGTGAGATTTGGAGCCCCAACAAGGCCTATGTTCTGCTTGAGGTGGTCACACATGGGCATATAGAGCCCTACAAACTTCAGGGAGCACCCCAAGTTTAGAATGACATTGTGTAACCAAGCCTAAAACGGTTCCTTATGTAAAATGGGTGCCCCAGGCCTTGCACTTGTGATACCTGTCAACAGGATGTGCATAGTAGTTGCTATAGAGTTGTGCAACAATGTATTGAAAAGATAACATCACCTATTTCACTGCCATATTGAACCAAGTCAGAAGGAGATGAGGATAGACGATTGGTCCCAAATGTGCCAACAGGAGGCCATGGATCTAACTTACTCCAAGCCCTTTGTTTGGTGACGGTAGGAAGTCGTATGCTGAAGAAAGGTACTCCCATTCACCTTTCAGATGGAGGAGGGCTGCAGGATCAGGTCAGACAAGAACAGGTTAAAAAATATATTGAAGAGTTAATAGAAAAAGAATACTCATCCTCAATTACCACCCTATGGTTCTTCCTGATAGTAGAGGAAACTTTATTTTAGACCCCAGACTGTATATGTTATTACTGCCACTCATAGCCTCCTAAATGACACCAATCATTTGCTTGCAAGTGACTACTGGCTCTGCTTCTGACAAGAGCAGCCTGTTCCTCTGCAGCTCCCCCTATAACACCACTTATTCCACTGCTGAGTGATCCTGACACTCAGCACCCCTATGAGATGCAGCCTCTCTTCAACCAAAATGTTACCTGTTTGACAAAAACCCTACAAAATGATAGCTCAGATCTACCTGTAGGGGATGCTACCTTACCATTTGTGATTCAACAATTGACATCTCCACAGCTCTCTGCCCTGACAATAACGCTGTTTTCTTATGCAGGAATAATAAAGCCTATACGCTCTGCTCAGATTGACTGGGACCTGTGTACAGGCAACAACTCCCCTGATCTTAGCATCATTCCAGGGGATGAGCCAGTCCCAGTCCCCAGCTTTGACTTAATGGCTGGAAGAATGAAGAGAGCCATTCAGTTCATTCCTCTGTTAGTGGGAATCAGGCTGACTTGCTTCCATAGGCTCTGAGTCAGCTAGTTTGCATGTTTTATTATATAAATACAACAAACTGTCCCAACAGTTAATTAGTGATGTACAATTGCTTTCGAGCACCATCAATGACCTCCATGACCAGCCCAACCCTTAGCAGAAGTAGTTCTCAGTCATCTCCGGAGGGATTAGACCCTCCCTACAGCTGAAAAAGGAGGAATCTGCTTAGCCCTACAGGAGAAATGCTGCTTTTACACTAATATATCAAGCATTGTTAAAGGAAAGATTAAAAATTATAAAGATCCTGAAAAAAGGAGATGAGAATTAGTAGAATCTCCTTTTGGAATGGGTTTAATGGTCTGCCCCTATGTGCTTCTCTTTTACTGGAACCTTTTATACCCTTTGCTCCTTGTCACAATAGTACCCTGTATTGTTAACTGATTACTCGCTCAGGTAATGTAAGTGTGGTTCAGTCCTGATGTCCAGAGGCAGTATCAATCTCTCTCTGAGGTTGATCCACAATTTATGGGTTAAAATTAGAGAACAAAGAAAAGAGGGGATGAGAGCCACCTGAGAATGAAAACAATTGTAAAAGGAAAACAGCTGTGACTATTCCCATCCTTGAATTAAAGCCAGAGGCACATAGCTCAAATGGCAGGATGAACTGCCCAGATAGCCTTGAATTGAAGCCAGAGGCAGGTACCTTGAAGGGCAGGGTGAGTTGTTTTCAGAAAAGTCACAAACAGCCAAAACTGCAAACAACTAGCTGTAAACTATCTTCATCCGATTCTTGCTGACCAATCAATGTGTAGAGCAAAAAGCGGTCAGATTTTTAAGTATAAAAACCATGTGCTTTGCATGCTTGGAGTCATTTCCTGCCTTGGAGGTGACTTATCCCGATTGAAAAAAAAAAAAACCTCTTGCTTTTGCATCGAGTTGTGGTCTCTGGGAATTCCTGAGAAGGGCGCGATCTTGAACTCCTGAGCTGTGAAACCCCAGGTCTTACAGAATAAAATATAAAAGAAGTAAGTCGGTGAAGAAGAAGTAAATTTTGAAAGAGTTTTAAGCAATCATACTGTGAATTATCTACATAAAATCCCCTATAATACATGTGGTACATGCATGAATATGCAAATCTAAATACTTTTAATAATGCACATACATAAGTATAGTTCAACACTGATAAAGAAAGATTTTCTTGAACCACAATCATGACTGAAAACCACTACCAATCACAAGGCAGAATTCTGGAGAACAGTCAAATCTGATACATCTACAAAACAATTCCCAGATCTAAGAATCAGTGATCATGCATACAGGAGGTAAAAAAATAATTATATAAGGCAGAGTATGTTCTGGTAATGTGTCTCTAATAATACCAGAAGCTACACCCATAAGATGGAGTAATATAAAATAAAGAAAAAAAGGCTTACTAATACACCTGTATAAAAATGAGCTGAAAATTGGAAAATGCTAATACATATGCAAA
>JAEOAE010001580.1:0-56024 GCA_036365155.1 Meriones psammophilus | reverse complement strand
CGGGTAACTCGGGCTTTGTGTCTCCGGGCTGGAGCCGCAAGCATCCGTGTCCCAATCACTTTCCCAGGCTGATCAGTGAGCACAAGGGTGCCTGAGGCTGGGAGTCCCAGTCGCAGGGGGACCCCACTGGGAAGCAAAGTTGCCAGACTGATCACAGGTCACCCAGTCTTTCCCCCCGAAGGTCTCTAGGATGGCAGGTACCCAACGCCAACACAACTGAGCTCCTGCCTCGCAGAGAGTTACATGCTCAGCTCAGTGGTACAGACAAGCTGCGTGCCCCAGTACAACAGGGACTGGGAACCCCTGTCCAGAGAAGACCCCACAGGGAAGGAAGAAACCCTGCTGCTGGGGTCACCTAGGGAAAATCTAGCAGGCTGCAGATCGCAGACAGGTGAGTATGCCCAACCATCACAGATCTGGGTCCAAACAGGGAGCACAGAGTGATCTGAAACTCAGCTCCCGCAGACTAGCAGGCAGGCGCACGCTCCACCAGCCCAGAAGCCTGCATTGTACCAAATACACCTTACAGGCAGAACTGTGTGCCCCAAGACACCAGAGCAGTACTCACCTGCCACAGATTACCTCTTGGGTTCTGGGGCACAGAGGCCCAACCTCAGACCTACAAAAGACCAGGAACCCTGAGATCAACCCCCCAGATACTGCTCCAATGGGCAATCAGTTATCCCTAACAAACCCGACCAAACCACGGGACACACAGGTTACAGCAGTTGATCACTAAATTTACAGCAAGAAAGCCAGAAGAAGGGCAGCCGTCCCCAGTGAGAGGAGAGCCCTCTCAACTAATCAGGACCACAGTTACTACCCAGGTCTCTATGCCTGAGGTGAGCTGTAGCAACTCCTGAAAACACCGGACATCCAGTGACTATACCCAAAAAGCTGGAAAGGCTTCCTTCAGGAAAAACCATCTTCCTACCAAATGGATTCTCTCCACTACAAGAGACCAGGAACAACCAGAAACTAAATTCAAACAACTAAGATAGCACAATGGGTAGAGGACAGCATAAAAGTTCAACCAACAAAAGCCAGAGCAATATGGCATCTCCAGAACCCAGTTATCCAGGGGCAAATAGCCCTAGACACCCCAGCATAAATTCAAGGAGATGACCTAACATCTATACTCATGAAGAAGATAACAGAGGAAACAAATAAAATACGAAAAGAATTAGAGGAAGATAAAAAAAAAAAAAAAAAAAAAAAAAAAAAAAAAAAAACAGATCATGGCTATCCGTAAAAGAAATGGAGGAAATTAAAGACAAAAGAGATTATGGCCATCCGTGAAGAAATACGGGAAGCTGCAGCCAAACAGTCTGTGGCCTTTAGAGAGGAAATGCTTAAATCACTGAATGAAATAAAAGAAACAGTGGATTGTTCAAACAAACAGCTGAAGGAATTGACGGAAAAACATGAAAATACAGTCAGACAGGGGAAGGAAACCAACAAAATAGCTCAAGACCTGAAGATAGAATTGGAAAAATTAAAAAAAAACACAAATGGAAGAAATTGTGGAGAGAAAGAACTTAGGGAAGAAAGCAGGAACTACAGA
This sequence comes from Meriones psammophilus, assembly GCA_036365155.1. NCBI lineage: Eukaryota > Metazoa > Chordata > Mammalia > Rodentia > Muridae > Meriones > Meriones psammophilus. The sequence goes on along the minus strand of JAEOAE010001580.1, from coordinate 54,460 downwards.
GGTTAGCAAAACCAATAGGCTACAAGAAATGGAAGAAAGAATCTCAGGTGTGGAAGATACAATGGAAGAAATAGATGTATCTGTCAAAGAAAATGTTAAATCTAAAAAATTCCTGACACAGACCATCCAAGAAATTCAAGACAACATAAAAAGACAAAACCTAAGAATAATAAGAATAGAGGAAAAAGAAGATTCCCTGCACCAAGGCCCAGAAAATATTTTCAACAAAATCATTGAAGAAAATTACCCGAACTTAAAGGAGAGACCAATCAGAATACAAGAGGCCTATAGAATACCCAATAAATTAGACCAGAAAAGAAAATCCTCCTGCCACATAATAATCAAAACTGTAAGTATACAGAACAAAGAAAAAATAGTAAAAGCTGCAAGAGAAAAAGGCCAAGTAACATATAATGGCAAACCCATTAGAATCACTCCTGACTTTTCAACAGAGACTATGAAAGCCAGAAGGGCCTGGACAGATATTATGCAGACCCTAAGAGAACACAGATATCAGCCCAGGCTACTATACCCTGCAAAACTTTCAGTCCTCATAGACGGAGAAAACAAGATATTCAATGACAAAAACAAATTTCAACAATACCTACAAACAAATCCAGCATTACAGAAGACACTGGAAGGAAAAATACAACCCAAGAAAGCTAGCTACATTCAAAAAAAACACAGGAAATAAATAACCCCACTACAGTAAAACAAAAAGCAACCAAGCACACAACTGTATGACCACAGCCAACATCAAATTCAAAGGATCTAACAGCCACTGGTCATTACTCTCTCTCAATATCAATGGACTTAATTCTCCAATAAAAAGACACAGACTAACAGAATGGATGCGTAAACAAAACCCAGCAATCTGTTGTATACTAGAAACACACCTAAGTCACAAATATAGACATTACCTGAGGGTAAAGGGATGGAAGACGGCTTTTGAAGCAAACGGATCCAAGAAGCAAGCAGGAGTAGCCATTCTAATATCTGATAAAATAGTCTTTCAACCAAAATTAATCAAAAGAGATGGGGAAGGACACTTCATACTTATCAAGGCAAAATTCCACCAAGAAGACATCACAATCCTGAACATCTATGCCCCAAATACAAGGGCACCCACATTTATGAAAGAAACATTGATAAAACTTAAACCACACATAGATACACACACACTAATAGTGGGAGACTTCAACACCCCACTTTCAACAAAGGACAGGTCAACTAAACAGAAATTAAACAAAGAAACAATATCTCTAACAGAGGTCATGAATCAAATGGACCTAACAGACATTTACAGAACCTTACACCCAAACACAAAAGAATTTACCTTCTTCTCAGCACCTCATGGAACCTTCTCCAAAATAGACCACATAGTTGGTCACAAAGCAAGCCTCAACAAATACAGGAAGATTGAAATAATCCCTTGTATCCTGTTTGATCACCATGGAATAAAGCTGGACCTCAGTAACAACAAAAATAGCAAAAAGCCTACACATACATGGAAACTGAACAACTTTCTACTAAAAGACAGCTGGGTCAGAAAAGAAATAAAGAAAGAAATTAAAATCTTCCTAGAACTCAATGAAAATAAAGACACAACGTACCCAAACTTGTGGGACACAATGAAAGCAGTGCTAAGAGGAAAGTTCATAGCACTAAGTGCCTTCAAGAAGAAATTTGAGACAGCGCATTCAAGCAACTTAATGGCTCACTTAAAAACCTTAGAAAAAGAAGAAGCAGACACACCAAGAAGGAGCAGATGGCTGGAAATAATCAAACTCAGGGCTGAAATCAATCAATTAGAAACAAATAAAACAATTCAAAGAATCAATGAAACCAAGACCTGGTTCTTTGAGAAAATCAACAAGATAGACAAACCCTTAGCCAAGCTAACTAAAAGGCAGCAAGACACCATCCAAATCAACAAAATCAGAAAGGAAAAGGGGGACATAACTACAGACACTGAGGAAATCCAAGCAATCATTAGGACTTACTTCAAAAGTCTATATGCAACAAAATTTGAAAATCTAAATGAAATGGACAATTTTCTTGATCGATTCCACTTACCAAAGCTAAATCAGACCAGGTAAATCAATTAAATAGTCCTATATCCCCCAAGGAAATAGAAGCAGTCATCGAAAGTCTCCCATCCAAAAAAAGCCCAGGACCTGATGGTTTCAGCGCAGAATTCTACCAGACATTCAAAAAAGAGCTAACTGCAGTTCTCTTCAAACTATTCCACAAAATCGAAACAGAAGCAACATTACCAAACTCATTCTATGAAGCCACAGTCACCTTGGTACTTAAACCTCACAAAGACCCAACCAAAAAAGAGAACTTCAGGCCAATCTCCCTTATGAACATTGATGCAAAAAATACTCAACAAAATACTCGCAAACAGAGTACAAGAACATATCAAAGATATCATCCACCATGACCAAGTAGGCTTCATCCCAGGTATGCAGGGGTGGTTCAATAGATGGAAATCCATCAATGTGATCCACCATATTAACAAATTGAAAGAAAAAAACCACATGATAAGCTCCCTAGATGCTGAAAAAGCATTTGACAAAATCCAACATCCATTCATGTTTAAAGTATTGGAGAGATCAGGGATACAAGGCACATATCTAAACATAGTAAAGGCGATATACAGCAAAACTATAGCCAACATCAAACTCAACGGAGAGAAACTTAAAGCAATCCCACTGAAATCAGGGACAAGACAAGGCTGCCCACTCTCTCCATATCTCTTCAACATAGTTCTGGAAGTCCTCGATAGAGCAATAAGACAGTTGAAGGAGATCAAGGGGATACAAATTGGAAAGGAAGAAGTCAAATTATCACTATTTGCAGATGATATGATAGTACACATGAGTGACCCCAAAAACTCTACCAGGGAACTTCTAAAGCTGATAATCACCTTCAGCAAAGTGGCCAGATACAAAATTAACTCAAAAAAAAAAATCAGTAGCCCTCCTGTATACAAAAGACAAAAGGGCTGAGAAAGGAATTAGGGAAACAACACCCTTCACAATAGCCACAAATGACATAAGGTACCTCCGAGTAACCCTAACCAAGGAAGTCAAAGACTTGTATGAAAAAAATTTCAAGTCTCTGAAGCAAGAATTAGAAGAAGATATGAGAAGATGGAAAGATCTCCCATGCTCATGGCTTGGCAGGATTAACATAGTAAAAATGGCCATCTTACCAAAAGCAATTTACAGATTCAATGCAATTTCCATCAAATTACCAACATAATTCTTTACAGACCTGGAAAGAAAAATTCTCAACTTCATATGGAATAACAAGGAACCCAGAATTGCTAAAACAATCCTCTACAATAAAAGATCTTCTGGAGGCATCTCCATCCCTGATCTTATGTTGTACTATAGAGCAACAGTTTTAAAAACTGCAATGGTACTGGCATAGAAACAGAATGGTGGATCAATGGAACCGAACAGAGGACCCAGAAATAAACCCACACATTTATGGACACCTGATCTTTGACAAAGATGCCAAAACCATACAATGGAAAAAAGATAGCATCTTTAACAAATGGTGCTGGTCCAACTGGATGTCTACATGTAGAAAAATAAAAATGGATCCATACTTACCACCCTGCACAAAACTGAAGTCCAAGTGGATCAAAGACCTCAACATAAAACCAGACACATTAAATCGGCTAGAAAAAAAAAGTGGGGAATACCCTAGAACTCATTGGTACAGGAGAAAACTTCCTGAACAGAACACCAACAGCACAGGCTCTAAGAGTAACAATCAATAAATGGGACCTCATGAAACTGAAAAGCTTCTGCAAAGCAAAGGACACCATCATCAAACAAAGCGACTGCCTACAGATTGGGAAAAAATCTTCACCAACCCTTTATCTGATAGAGGACTCATATCCAGTATATATAAAGAACTAAAGAAGCTGAAAAGCAGCAAACCAAGTAATCCACTTAAAAAATGGGGAACAGAGCTAAACAGAGAATTCTCTGAAGAGGAATATCGAATGGCAGAGAAGCAATTAAATAAATGCTCAACCTCATTAGCCATTAGGGAAATGCAAATCAAAACAACCCTGAGATTTCACCTTACACCCATGAGAATGGCCAAGATCAAAAACTCAAGTGACAACACATGCTGGAGAGGTTGTGGAGAAAGGGGAACCCTTCTCCACTGCTGGTGGGAATGTAAACTTGTACAACCACTCTGGAAATCAATCTGGCACTTTCTCAGACAACTAGGAATAGCATTTCCCCAAGATCCAGCCATACCACTCCTGGGCATATATCCAAAAGAGGCTCAAGTACACAAAAAGGACATTTGCTCAACCATGTTTGTAGCAGCTTTATTTGTAATAGTCAGAAGCTGGAAACAGTCCAGATACCCCTGAATTGAAGAATGGATGCAGAAACTGTGGTACATCTATACAATGGAATATTACTCAGCAATGAAAGATAAGGAAATCATGAAATTTGAAGGTAAATGGTGGGACCTGGAAAGGATCATCCTGAGTGAGTTGTCCCAGAAGCAAAAAGACACACATGGTATATACTCACTCAAATAGACATACAACATAGGACAAACCCACTAAAACCTGTGCATCTAAAGAAACTAAGCAAGAGAGAGGACCCTAACTAAAACGGTAAATCCCCATCCTGAAAGGCAAAGAGGATGGACATCAGAAGAAGAAGAAAACAGGACACAATCTAGGAACCTTCTACAGAGGGCTTCTGAAAGCCAGAAAAAGAAAACAGGAAACAAACTAGGAACCTACCACAGAGGGCCTCTGAAAGCCTCTGCCCTACAGACTATCAAAGCAGATGCTGAGCCTGATGGTCAACTATTGGGCAGAGTGAATGCAATTTTATGTAAGAAGTGGGAAATAATAAGAGCTGGAGAGGACAGGGTCTCCACAAGGAGAGCAACAGAACAAGAAAATTTGAACACAGGGAACTTCCCAGAGACTCATACTCCAACCAAGGACTATTCATGGAGATAACCTAGAACCCCTGCACAGATGTAGCCCATGGCAGTTCAGTGTCCAAGTAGGTTACATAGTAATGGGAAGAGGGACTGCCTCTGACATAATCTGGTTGGCCTGCTCTTTGATCACCTCCACCTGAGGGGGGAACAACCTTACCAGGCCACAGTAGAGGACAATGCAGCCACTTTTGATGTGAACTGATAGACTAAGATCAGAAAGGAGAGGAGAACCTCCCCTATCAGTGGACTTGGGGAGTGGCATGCATGCAGAAAGGGGAGGGAGGATGGGATTGGGAGAGGAGGAGGGAGGGGCTTATGGCGGGATACAAAATGAATAAAGTATAATTAATAAAATAAAATAAAGAAATGTGAAAGATATTCCTGTAACATCGCTGTACTGGTGGTGGTGTGAGCTGGGGGAAAGGGTGGATTAAACAGGAAACAACTATATATATAGAGAGAGAGACCCTATGTAGGGTCTAGATACTCTCAGACATGTTGAAATATGACTTTTATCATATAGTAGCAGACAATAAAATAACGTGTGTGTGTGTGTGTGTGTGTGTGTGTGTGTGTGTGTGTGTGTCTGTGTGTATTCAAGCCTGTAATTCAAGGGAGTAAAACTGAAAGGATAGGTCAATTTTCCAAAGTTTCAAAATTGCAACTTATCTATATAAATTAATCAGCCCCTAATCTAGATGCTTCTAGACTCAAACAATTTTTTAAATCTTCATCAACTAACTTAATGGGTATAGAATAATCATTATGTTTTCAGATTAAAATCAAAAGAAGAAATATTACATCAATTAAAATGCAAATTTGTTGTTTTTTTTTCCTTCATGAATATTTTATTTTTAATATCAAATGATTATTTTTAAAATAAGTATTACATTTATTTGAAATTCCTGTGTTTTCTATGTACATTCTGTTTAATTTTTTTTTTTCAATGCAGTTTATTTAGGAACCTTGAACAATCATCTGACCCTGGGGAAAGCCAGCCCACTTTAAATAGCCTCTGGGCAGCCAACCTCAGTATGCCACGTGGGCAATGCAGATAGGTCCACATCCATGGAAGCAAGCCAGATCCTCAGCCTTAGCCAAATGTGGAGTTGTTTGTGACAGAGAGCACTCACCATCGGGAAGGTGGAAGGCGGAAACCAGCTCCATCTTTCAGGAGTGGCATTACACAGCTCTCTACAGTCCCCCCTTTTTGTTTTGGACGCATCAGGCAAGAGTAGAGGTCTGATCTCTGATATTAGAAATAAATTGGGACTTTGTACTGATGTTCATTTAGGTGTCATCCACCCAAAGAGCATCAGACCCGTCTGATATCTTTTTCTCAGAGGCGGGACCTGGGGCATCAACCCGCATGCAATCAGACATGCTCTTCTCTGGGTCCAAGGCGGCTGACCCTGAGTGCAGTGCTCATCTCGCATCCTGAGCGTAATATTTTGGCTTTTTATGGTAGCCAACCATGCTTGGGGAGACTGTCCTGCTTCAATGGCTGTAAAGGCCTGAATGGTCATGGCTGCATTACGCTGTTGTGAGACTCTAATCTTGCATATATACCACAGGCAAACCAAGGTGACCAACACCAGAAGGCCTGCTAACGCTCCCATGCCCGCCCATTCCTTCAGATGCTTCATGGCTGCAGCAATCCATGATGATACTCCTGTGGCTAGTCCTCGTCCACTCTGGTAGAATTTACCATGGCAATGGCCACTCTCAGCTGGTCCATCGTAGTATCAATTCTCCAGTCAATTACCTAAAATATAGCTTGACAATTGTTTAGACAGATTTGCAGCACAGGAAAGTTCTCATGTTGTATGCTAGTGACACAAAGTCCAACATATGTTCATTGACAGGCAAATTGAGCGATTTGCCATAGGGTATCAATTTGCTCCTGCACGAGGTCAAACCTCTGATTGAACACCATCAAACCTCCTTTTAGTTGAGCATTAATTCCTTTTTGTACATCTAAGGCATGAGCTACATTGGCTAAAAGGTTATTCAGGGTCTGAGCAGTCTGCCCAGAGTGACTCATGGCTAATGCGTGGTGGTAGCTCAACAGCCGCCAATGAGATAGCAGTAACAATGGCAGCTGTAATTCCAAGATCCCTTTCTGTCTGAAGAGAGTCATAGCGTGAGGGCATCAACGGGCACAGGCACCCAGTGAGGCATGTGAGTAACCAGCTAGTAAATTTACTAGCATTCCAGCATTGGGCAAAAAGCAAGTATCATTACCACAATTACTTGGCTCTATCTGGCTAATAATGAATAAAAATGGGGATGTAAACAAACAGGTATGGGCTTATAGGAAGTATTATGAGAAGCCTTAACCCCTCGTTGGAACATCCTGCATCAGTTCTAGAACTAGCAGTGGTGGTGTGCGAGGTCTGAGTAGGTTCAGCAGACCATTGCCCCAGGGGCGAGATGTGCTCCATGTAAATTGCCTAACTGCATGTTTTCCTCCACTTTTGAAAGTCATTTAAGGTTCTTAAATTATTTTTCCCTTTTTTTTTTTTAATTTTTTTTCATCAATTACACACTATTCATTCTGCATCCCCATAGGCCCCTCCCTCCCCTCCCAATCCCACCCTCCCTCCCCCCGCATGCACGCCACTCCCCAAGTCCTCCGATAGAGGAGGCCCTCCTCCCTTCTGATCCCAGTCCACCAGTTCACCTCAAAAAGCGGCTGCACTGTCCTCCACTATGGCCTGGTAAGGCTGCTCCCCCAGAGGGAGGCGATCAAAGAGCAGGCCAACCAGACCATGCCAGAGGCAGTCCCTCTTCACATCACCATTTAGCCCAATTGGACTCTGAACTGCCCTGGGCTACATCTGTGCAGGGGCTCTGGGTTATCTCCATGAATAGTCCTTGGTTGGAGCACGAGTCTCTGGGAAGTTCCCTGTGCTCAAACCCTCCTGTTCTGTTGCTCTCCTTGTGGAGACCCCATCCTCTCCAGCTCCTACTCTCTCCCAGTTCCTACACAAAATTCCATCCACTCTGCCCAACAGTTGCCCATCAGGCCCAGCCTCTGCCCTGATAGTCTGCAGGGCAGAGGCCCTCAGAAACCCTCTGTGGTAGGTTCCCAGGTTGTTTCCTGCTCTCCTCTTCTTCTGATGTCCATCCTCTTTGCCTTTCCGGATGGGGATTAGACATTTTAGTTAGGGTCCTCTCTCTTGCTTAGTTTCTTTATATGCACAGGTTTTAGTGGGTTTGTCCTATGCTGTATGTCTATATGAGTGAGTATATTTTTCATTGCTGAGTAATATTCCATTGTGTAGATGTACCACATTTTCTGCATCCATTCTTCGGATGAGTGGCATCTGGGCTGTTTCCAGCTTCTGGCTATTACAAATAAAGCTGCTACGAACATGGTTGAGCAAATTTCCTTTTTGTATGCTTGAGCCTCTTTTGTTGTTTTATAAAGATTACTTTTCCCTTAAAAGTAGAAACTATGATGCTTGTTTAGCTGAATTATGATCTGGTCATGAAAGCTGTGAGCATGTTTTCAGATAACATCAAGGTTTTCTCAAAGTTGGGACAATGGGTGGCAAACAGGTACAAAACCAAAGATGACCCATCCTATTCCACTGTGTTTATGAATCCCTTCTTGTGATGACTTTGTTATAGCCCAGTTAGTGTTGTTAAGAGTAGAGAAAGGGAGCTGGAGCTACAGTCCAGTGACAACGCTCTTGCCTGGTATGCAGAAGGCCAAGTACTTGCAAAAAAAAAAAAAAAAAAAATAATAGGGAATGAAATATCTCCTCAGACTATTTCCACCATCAATCACCCAAAAATCAAACTCATCTTTGGCCAGAATATGAAATCCAGGAAAGGAACCTTAGAGAAACCTGACAATAATGGAATTATCTGCTGGCCCTTCTGTAGTGTCTAGATACTGTCTGACATGTTGAATATGACTTTTATCATATAGTAGCAGACAATAAAATAAGTCAGATAATATCCCTTTAAGAGACCACAGCCTGCAAAGGAGTAAGCAATACCTTACAAACTGTGCAAGTGACTTAAAAGTTATTCTCTGGCTTTATCACCCTTTCATTTTCACCATTTAGAAAATCTTATTTCAGTGTTCCAGCCTTGCTTCAGCACTTCTCAGAAAGTAAAGAGAAGGTTATTTGGTTCAGGGAGACTTGGGCCAAAATATTAAAAATGTGTTATTCTAAGAGAGCATGAATAAATAAAACTGAAGCCCCGAGGTCAAGCCCCAAGGAGGGGCTTTCCTTACACTGTCAACTTTAGAGGACTGGAGTTTCATGTTATTAAACTAGGAAGTGCCCGTACTGGTCCTTAGAAACAAATTTACTGTGACAAGCTCTAAAGAGATAGACAGCACACTTTAAGATTTTGCAAATACGTACTATTTCAATAAGACAGAAAAGAATTATAAATATGTAAGCGAACATGCACCAGGAATGCCCAAAAAACTACATAGTTGAGTTGAAACTAAGTAGAAAAGCAGAGTGAGCAGAGCTCAGTGGCACAGGACACCCTTAGTAAGAGAGGGAGATAAAACATTAAAAAAAAAAATAAAGATCAGAAGCTGGGCATCTTGGTGCAAGTCTATAATTTTAGCAAATCAGTCAGGCCCACCTGAAGGAATGGTACATCCACAATAGACTGGGCCCTCCTACATCAATTAGCAATTTTAAAAAATGCCTATACCCTCCCCAACCCCCATAAATCTGATGGAAGCAATTCTTTAGTAAGTTTAGATTCCTTCCTCTCTGGTGAGTCAACCTGAGTTAGCCATCATAACAGTGTACAGCTATTCAAAAAGATACAGGGCTGGGGATATAGCTCAGTGGGGTAGGAGGGTAAGGAGGGGGAGAGAAAAGAGAGGGAGGGGAAAGAAAGAAAAAAAATGTGTGTTTTCTAGGTACAATCCCTTGTACAGGGGGAAAAAAGAAGGAAAGAAAGTAGGTAAAGAAGAAAGGAAAGGAAAGAATAGGGTAAAACAAGGCCTCCTAATCCTCCTCAATGTCCAGGACTGAGAATTGAACCTGGGGCCTCACTAGACAGGTGCTTCACTACTGAGCTATGGCCACAGCCATTTTTCCATTTTTACTTTTTGTTTTGATATTAAGTTGCCCAGTCAGGCCTTGAACTCATTCTGGAATTCACAAAAACCTGGAACTTGCCATCTTCAGGCATCTGCCATCCAAAGAGCTGGGATTATAGACATGTACCACCAAGCTAAACAAAGAAATTATTTTTATGAAAGAAAGAAAAAGATTCAAACAAAGAAAACCATATGAAGAGAGGACCAAATGACAGAACACTGTGGACCACCAGAAACTAGAAGAGATGAATATTCTTCCCAGAAACCTTCAAAGGAGGTTACTTCCTGACACCTGAATTTCAGAGCCACCCACCAAAATTATGCAAGAATAACCACCTGTTGTTTTAAGCCCTCAAATTTATGATGCTTTGTTATTGCAGCCCCAATGCTGAAAAACTAACTTGTAACTATTATGTAATACATTATTAAGAAATGGAATTAAGCCTGGTGATGATGGCCTTTAATTCCAGAATTCAGGAGGCAGAAGCCAGCAGATCTGAGTTCCAGGACAACCAGGATTACACAGAGAAACTCTATCTCAAAAATCTGAAATACAAAAAGTGAAAATAAAATAAACTGAAAGAGAGGGAGATAAAACATTAAAAAATAAATAAAGATCAGAAGCTGGGCATCTTGGTGCAAGCCTATAATTTTAGCAAATCAGGTAGGCAGAGGCAGGCTGATATCTGTGAGTTCCAGGCAAGCCTGGTCTACAAAGTGAGTCCAGGACAGCCAAAGCTACACAGAGAAACCCTGTCTCAAAAAATTACTTCCTTTGTATTTTCCTCTTAAAATGTAAAGTTTGCAATTCCTGGTGGCACTACCTAGTGAGTTACAGGCCAGACTAGACTACAGAGATCTGTCTCAAAAGGAAAAAGGAAGGAAGGAAAGAAGGAAGGAAGGGAAGGAAGGAGGGAGGAAAGAAGGAAGAAAGGAAGGAATGAAGGAAGGAAAGAAAAAAGCCAGACCACACTAGTACATGGAGCTGGTCTTTTTAAGTTTTAATAAAATACTTTCATAGTTTTCCAAACATATATTCATACCTATCACAATAAGATTTCTCACATGGGGTGTGTTTAACCCCAATTCTTATCTTTTCTTCTACCAATATTCTGCAATTTGGTTAATAAAACAACAATCAACTAAGAAAATCCAGAGCTAAAAATGATATTATACGCCAGGCAGTGGTGGCACATGCCTTTAATCCGAGGCTCAAGAGGCAGAGACAGGCAGATCTTTGAGTTTGAGAGCAGTCTCGATTTACAGAGAAAGTTCCACCATAATCAGGGTTACAAGGAGTAACCCTGTCTTGATGAAACAATCAAACAAACAAACAAACAAACAAAAAAACAGAAAAAAGGGAAAAACCCTGTATAAATTCTCAAAGAGTACATCATGCACTAGAGTAAACTTGCAGTTCATGATTTGCCATTCAATGATAGAGTTAAATACTCAGAAGAAAAAAAAAATAGGAGGTCACAGGGAGGAGGGAGACTTTACAGTCTCCTCCTTATCTGTACATTGCATATAAGTAGATCATCTGTACATTCAACCACAAAGTTCTTCAATAACTGCTTCTCTCAATTGCCCTCAATTGGTTACACATAACACTGAAAAACATTCCTTCACTATCTATGTCCCTGGATCTTGATAACCCATCCTGTCACCTTGTACCTGTTTTGCCAGCATGAAACTGAAAATTCAGATTTATAGTGCCTTAAACATGTAATGTTATTATTTATCATGTTAAAAACAAAGAAAAACAAAACACAAAGCAGCTATCTAGATCTGCTATGGTAACCCTACTGTCAGTCATTAGTTATCCAGGATCTTTCTAGCTATTTGCTCTGTTACTCCTACACAAGATGGCTGCTACATTTCCAGTCCTTTGCTTTCTTGCTTGCTTGCTTTCTTTGATTGGGTTTCTCTGTGGCAGTTTCCTGACTGTCCTGAAACTAGATCTATAGACCAGGCTGGCTTTTAATGCAGAGATCCAAATGCTACTGCCTCGCCTCCCAAACTCTGGGGTTAAAAGCCTGAGCAAGCACCACCCAGCTGTTCTCCAGTCTCAGCTAAAGAAAAGTTGGGAATATACACCATTACCTCCTTAGAACATTTTTGAAACATTGTATTCAGACATAATCACATGATTATATCTGTTAAAAATTTAAAGAGAGCTGGAGATAGGTTAGGGATTAAGAGTACTGAAGGAGGGGTAGGAAGAGGTGGGGAGGGTAGGGGAGGGGAGGGAAGGGAATGGAAGGGAAGGGACAGCAATTAGTATAGCTTAGTGGAAGAGTACATGCTTAGCATGAGTGAGTGTCTGAGTACAATACTCAGCAACAAAGGGAAAGGGGAACAGTGCATCAGTACAATTATACAAAATGAATAGGTCTCAGTGTATGAATCTAAGTGGAAAGTAAACCAAACATTAAAAAAAAAAACTGTCTGATTCGATTTATATGCCACTCTGCAAACAACAAAATCATACAGACAGAAAGCAGATCTGCAACCAGTGGCTAAGGAGAAAACAGATTGCAAAAGAGCATAAGAGGAGTTTTGTTTTTCAAGACAGGATTTCTCTGTGTAGCCTTGGCTATCATCTCTTTGAAAACCAGGCTGGCCCCGAATTCACAGAGATACAATTGCCTCTGCATCCCTGAGTGCTGGGATTACAGGCATGCACTACCATGCCCAGCTTTATAAGAGGACTTTTTATAGGGGAGAAAATGTTCTTGACTGTGGTAGTAATCATATTAGTGTATATAATTGCTTAAAACCACCGAACTGTTTGCCTATTTTTTTTTGCTCATAAATTATGCTTGAATAAACTACATAAATAACACAAAAATATAACAGAAAAAGTATACATTTCATACTATAGATTATAATCTATGCAGCATTCTGAGTTTCATTTAAAAAAAAAACAAAAGGAAAGAAAGAAATCTTCCCTTTGTTCAGTGTGGGAGAAGAATAGTCATAGTAGCCACAGGATAGAGGTGGGATTTGCAAAATTTCAAGCAAGCTTGGGAAATGGAAGAATTCATGTGGTCAGAGAATGGCCAAAGCCAAACACAGTGTATCAGAAACTATGGATCAAAGCTGGAGGAACAAACTTGCCTGGAGCATTAAGATGCAAAGGGAGTCAGTGTGAAGATGTCTAAGTATGAGGGCAGAACATAAGCAGAACAAGATGTGTGTCCACAGAATCCATCATAAGCACAAATACATCAGAGCACAACCAAGTTGGGCAGACCCTGTGTGGTGGCATCCTAACATGGGCTTTTAGATCCAACAGGGCTGGAAATGAGGGATGAGGATATGAAATGAAGAAATAGCATCAGTAGGGAGAGATAAAATGAGTCGCTATAAACAACAGCAAAAAAAAATAAAAAAGATATGTGTGTGTGTGTGTGTGTGTGTGTGTGTGTGTGTGTGTGCATGTGTGCACAAAGCCTGACTTCTCACTGTTTGTGAAGACCATTACAACATGAAAAATGCAAATGCTAGATTTCTGGGCTGAAATCAGAAGTACTGACTTAGTTCACAGTTTTCAATGCACAGAGACAGAAATATAGATATATGGGAAAATATGGATAAATATATCCTCTAGCTCCACATGAAGAGAACTTGGGAATACTTGTAACTCAAAAATAATAATGATGCTAGCCATAAGAAATTAGCCTCTATGGGAGAAAGCAGGGATCCCAAGAGGGATAGTTGATTAGAGTCGCACTTGGCCTATTGTGTAAGCGGCCCCATGTCAGAGGCTTAGCACCACAAAGAAGAAGAAATGGGTGTGCTTGGATGCCAGAAATACCTTAGGTCAAAAAGTAATGATGCTCAATGAATGATGGAAATGGGACATGTCAAAAACACACAGAAGGGGCTAGAAAGATTGCTCTGAGGTTAAGAGCACTGTCTGCTCTTCCAAAGGTCCTGAGTTTAATTCCCAGCAATCACATGGTGGCTTATCACCATCTATAATGAGATCTGCTACCTTTTTCTGGCCTGCAAGCATGCAGGCAGGCAGAACCCTGTATAAATAATAAAAATTCCTTTTTAATAATTATTTTTATTAATTACAATTTATTCACTTTGTATCCCCCCTGTAGATCACTCTCTCCTCCCTTCCCAACCACACCCTCTCTCCCTCTTCCCCACCCATACTCCATTCTCAGTCTACTGATAAGGGAGGTCTTCCTCCCCTTCCTTTCCCTCTGACCCTAGTCTATCAATTCTCATCAGGAGTGGCTTCATTGTCTTCCTCTGTGGCCTGGGAAATCTTCTCCCCCTTCAGGAGGAGTTGATCAAAGCACAGGCCAATCAGTTCCTGTCAGAGACAGTCCCTGTCCCCATTACTATGTAACCCACTTGGACACTGAACTGCTATGGGCTACCTCTGTGCAGGGGTTTCAGGCCATCTCCATGAGTGGTCCTTGGCTGCAGTATCATTCTCAGAAAAGACCCCTCTTCCCAGACTTTTTGGATCTGTTGCTCTCCTTGTGGAGCTCCTGTTCTCTCCAGGTCTTACTATTCCCACTTCTTACATAAGATTCCCTGCACTCTGCCCAAAGTTTGGCTATGAGTCTCAGCATCTGCCTTGATACCCTATAGGGTAGAGCCTTTAAGAGGCCCTCTGTGGTAGGCTCCTGTCCTGTTGCCTGTTTTCTCCCTCCTCCAGTATCCATCCTCTTTGCCTTTCTGAATAGAGATTGAACATTTTAGCCAGAGTCCTTCTTGATTAGCTTCCTTAGGTATACAGATTTTAATATGTTTATCCTATATTATATGACTAATATCCACTCATGACTGAGTATATACCCTGTGTGTCTTTCTGCTTCTGAGAAACCTCACTGAGTATGATCTTCTACAGTAAACACAGAAATATTTGAGCTCTCGGTCAAAGGACAAAACAATTTAAACATCAAAATGAATGGTTAGAATATCTATGTCCTCCCCAAATTCCTATGTTGAAGTCCTAAGACACAAAGTAACAAAACTGCATGAGATCTCTGGGAGGTACTCAGGTCTTGGGAGTGAAGTCCTTATAAATAGATAAATAGGTTCATAACCTTATTAAAGAGATCCTATAACATCATGTGGCCCTTTAGGCCACTGAGATTAAAGTGAGAACAGGACTGTAGACAAGCATGCCCCCAACTAGACTTCATATTTTAACATTAGACTTTCCAGAGTTGACAACTGTGAAAAATAAAGTCTTTGTTTATAAATCATTTGTCATAGAAACCCCCACAGACTTAAACAAAACAATAACAGTACAGTCCACTACAGAAGGCACATAAATCATAAATCCATATTGATGTAAGTGTATGGAAAATGCATTAACATTCTGATGAAGACCAAGACACAGTGTCATGGTATTCATGGGGTTCCAGGGTATTAACTCTGTAGTAGAAAAGCCTGACAGACACTGATTACAAGTAATTAAAGTTAAAGTATGTACCACCTGACAGGACAGTACGTTACACTGGTGTGATAACCTTGTCCAAGTTTATATATTCATCCATGAGAACACAGAGAACTGAGAGTCTACAAAAAGAAAGACATAAAGAAACAATGCAACACTTACATGTACCATCTTCCTTCGACATATGTTTGAGTAATAACATAGTCAACAAAATCCAAATTAAATGGAATGCCATGTCAGCATGAACTTCCTATTTTGATAACTGCACTGTCATTATTTAGGACAATGTTCTTGTTTGTAAAAAGTTGACACTAAACCATTCTGAGTGACAGCACATCAGGTCAGCAGCTTCCTCTCAAAAAGTCCAAAGTAAAACAGCAATTAACTGTGTGCCATACTTGGAACTTTTTAAAGTTTGTTATTGTTTCTTTTTAAAGTTTGTTATTGTTTCAAAATTGTTGTGGGGGAAGCTGGGCATGGTCTTTAACCCCAGTACTTGGGAGGCAGAGGAAGGTGGATCTGTGTAGGTTCAAGGCCAGCCTGTTCTACATAAGGAATCCCAGGAGAGCCAGGGCTCTGTAGAGCAAATTTGTCTCAAAACAAACAAAGAAACTAAATAAATAAAATTGTTGTAAGGGAAAGAAAAATGTAACTAAAAACTGAACAAAATTAAAAACAAAACTGATTCTCCGCACTAGCAGTCTGGGTAAGACTATGTCTGTAAAAGACTGACAAGTGAAATCACATGACATTTTGGAGCAGCAAGAAGATTCTCTAAATACAGCACAATGTCTTCTTTTTTAGTGTGTGTGTGTGTGTGTTTTCATGCTGCCGGTGAAGCATGCATACTAGGGAACACATAGGAAGGTTAAAAGACAACTCTGTGCAATCACTTCTTGCCTTCCACCTTTTCATGAATTCAGGGATCGAACTCAGGTCTCCCCGCTTGCCCAGCAAAAGCCTTTATCTGCTGAGCCATCTCACCGGCCTGCAAGCTATTCTCTTAAGTGACCTCAATTAGGCATTAGTGAGAGAAAAATGTGAACGATCCCTTCTCTTAAACAAATTCTTAGGGATAAATAAACAATAAAAAGAGATGAGTAGAACAGTGGTACTCTAGTGCTACCAATGACTAACAATCAGCAAAACACAGCCCAAGCCCCTCCTGAAACAAGGAGCTTCAAGCCTGGCAGCTAAAATTCCTTACAAGTGTAAAACTGGAATTACCCTGAAGTAAAAGAGCTTTTCCAGCACTACAGTAACCTTGTTGTTACATCACGCTTATCTATACATAGAAACACAAAGAGATACAAATAGGAAAGTAAGCCTGCGTGAACCCTGTATACTCTTGGTTGTGCAAGTCCATCAAAGTATAAACAGGAGTGTATCTACCAAACTGTTCCTTATGAAGAATTCTCTGACGAATAAAGAGAACAATCAAAACACGTGAAAGCTAACTGAGAGAGAGCACCCGCAGTGGCTGTCTTTACTTAAGAAGAGTCACTTCATTCTGGAATGCTGGCACGTACGTCTGGAAACAATGTTCCTAGATATGTGCATGGATCCTATGGCCTTTCCAAGTACCCAGCATTCTTTGGACATGGATGTCCAAGCTCCTCCACCCCACCCCACCCCCAGGGCAGGCGGGAGGCAGCACCGGAATCTCTGTACTTCCTTTCCAGGAGGACTACCCCCAGCATCACTCTTCCTCAGGATGCAGGGTACAAGTGTATTCCTAGGAACTCCGCACAGAGTGCTCCCAACCCCAGCTTTCCAAGCTTCCCGGGTACCAACAGGCCCCACAGATTCTCTTGGCAGAACTCATCGGGCAGGCTCTCCCAGCCCGCCCAGCCTGCCAGCCCCAACTGCACAGCCCTGGCCTTGACCGGCGACCGCCATCCTGCGGGTCCCTCACACATGCCCACAGCCAGCCAGGCTGGGCTGCTCCGCGATGGCTGACACTCGTGGACCTGCTGCTCCTCCACCACGGGACCCAACCCTCTCGCCTCCCCGCCTGCCAGCCCCGACGCCTGCCCCACAGAGCCCACTGCGTGGCTGCTGGAGGGGGGAGGCGGAGCCCGGGGAGGGCGGAGGCGGAGCCCAAGCAGCACCCGCCCCACACCCTTACCTGGCTTCTCCTGGTCTCAGCCATGACTACAGCCACCGAGCCCTGGAAGCGGGTTCCCTTCACCTCCCTCGCCGCCGCCGCCCACCAGGCCTGGAAGGAGCTCAGTGTTTTCCCTTTAGAGTGTAGTCATAGCAATGGCACTTCCATCAAGCATGACAATGGAGGTGTGTACTGCGCCTGAGCTATGCCTCGCGCAGGCCCTTCCCCTGCCCCACCGGAGTAGGTTCTGCCTTCTCGTTCGGGAGGCTGTGAGGCCTGAATCTTACTATTAATTTTACAGGACAAAAGGATCTTTGAGATAAGTGTACATCAAAGCATTTCTCTCCTGTTTTCAAAGCCCTTGCCTTAGCTGCTTTTCTATCACTGTGCTAAGATATCATGACTAAGACAGCTTATAGAAAAAACAGTTGGTTGGGTACCTAGAGTTTCAGAGGGTAAGTCCATGACCATCATGGCAGGGATCATGGTGGCAGACAGGAATGGCAGGCAGAGCACCAGACAGAACAGTGGCTGAAAGCTTACATCCTGATCTACTAGTATGAGGCAAAGGGCTGAGAATCTTGTGGGATTTTAAAACCTCAAATCCCACCCATAGGAACACCCCTCTTCAACAAGATCACACCTACAAATTTTTCCAAACAGTTCCATCAATGGGGGACCAGATTTTCAAATATATGAGACTGTAGGAGTCATTTTCATTCAAACAACGACATTCCTCAATAGCTTCCTATGTAGCCAAGAATTAAGATAAAAAATGTCAATGTCCCAAATCATCTGAGGCACTCAGCTTCTTGTGTGGTTTTGTTGTTGCTGCTGTTTTGTTTTTGAGAGAGTGTCATATAGTACAAGTTGACTTTCATTCCTGACCTTCCTAATGCTCCATTTACAGGCATGTGTCACCACACTTGCTTTATGATCTTGTTTGTTTGTTTTTGTTTTGTTGTTGTTTTGTTTTGCTTTTCAAGACAAGTTTTGTAGTTTTGCCTGTAATGGACTCTCTCTGTAGACCAGAATGGCCTCAAACACACAGAGATCCAGTGTGTGCCACTATGTCCACTGATTTATTTTTATTTTTTTGAGGGGGGCATATTTTTATCTTTTGTGTAGATGAGTGATAAGAGTATTTTACTTGTATGTATATAAGTGTACTACATATGTACCTTATATCCAGGAGGCCTATGGCATCAAATTCCCTGTAACATGAGCTACAGTAGATTAAGATTTATTATTTATTACCTCCTATATGTGAAGCAAATGTTCTACCTCTTAGTTGTATTCCTAGCTTCTGTACAAAACAGGCAGATACAGATAGTCTTTGGATATAATAAAGCTTCACTAAAGCTTAAAGAAAGTAACTTGCTATGGGATAAACAAAAGAGAACACAGAGAAGGCAACGGGCATAGAGGGTGTCCTATTAACAGAAGTAACAAAACAAAGATAAAAAAGACTTCAGGAGAACTTTATTACAGATGGCACAATGGCTGGCATTAACAAATAAAATGCTACATGCTCCCATACTCTAAGTGGAAATTCTGTATTACTATCAGATATATGAATACTTTGTTAAAAGGCATTTCCTCTTTAAAAGGTTATTTGTCCTTCCCCAGATAGTCACTATTTGTGAATTAGGCACCAAATACTGTGCTAAGTCCTGAACACTCAAAAATTATTCCTGCAAACATCATTTTTTTTTCTCTATAAGCTTGTAGTCTTGTGGGGTAATCCACCATAAGCAGACCTATAGACCATCCATAGAAATGTATACATCACCATAAATTACAGTATGAAACTTAAAGAAAAGCAAGAGGTACTTAATACCCCAGAAGGGATGAAGAACATAAGTATTCAAAGGCCCAGAGTTGAGAACATTTTAGTTCAGTAGAGGAAATGATAAAAAGTGAATTTGTTTGGAATATAATAGGGAAGAAAGGAATAATAATAACAATAACAAAGATTAAAGAGGAAGCCAGAGAGACTGAAGAAATGGCTTAATGATGAAAAATACTTTCTGTAGGGCTGGAGAGATGGTTCAGAGATTAAGAGCACAGGCTGCTTTTCATCATGAGTTCAATTCCCAGCAACCACATGGTGGCTCACCATATATAATGAAATCGGTCTTCCTCTTCTTGCATGCAGGTGTACATCCAAACACAACATTGTATACATAGTAAATCTTAAAACAAATCAAAACATTCTCTGCTCTTTTTTTGCACACTTCCTAGCATGTCCATGGTGGTTGACAATCTTCTGCAGCTCCTGTTTCAGGGAATTTGATGCCATATGACCTCCTGGGATATAAGGTACACACGTGGTACACTTATATACGTACAAGTAAAATACTCTTTTCACTAGTTCTATGCAAAAGATAATAATATCCCCCTCAGTAAACAAGGGCAGCTGGTGTGGTGGCACACACCAGATCTCAGTAAGTTCAAGGCCATCCTGGTCAACAGAGTAAGACCAGTCCAGGCAAAGCTACATAGGGAAACCCTGTCTTGAAAAGTGAAAGAAAACAAAACAAAAACAAATAAATAAAAAAGGATCATAAAGCAAGTGTGGTGACACATGTCTATAAATGGAGCATCAGGAAGGTCAGGAATGAAGATCAACCTGGGCTATATGAAACTCTGTCTCAAAAACAAAACAGACATCAGAAGATGAAGAAAATAGGAAACAACCTAGGAACCTGCCACAGAGGTCCTCTGAAAGGCTCTGTCCTGCAGACTATCAAAGCAGACACTGAGACTTATGGCCAAATGTTGGGCAGAGTGAATGGAATCTTATGTAAGAAGTGGGAAATAGTAAGATCTGGAGAGAACAGGAACCCCACAAGGAGAGCAACAGAACCAGAAAATTTGAACACAGGGGTCTTCCCAGAGACTCATACTCCAACCCAGTACGAAGCATGGAGATAATTTAGAACCCCTGCACCGATGTAGTCCATGGCAGTTTAATGTCCAAGTGGGTTACAATGGGAAGAGAGACTGCCTCTGACATAATCTGGTTGACCTGCTCTTTGATCACCTCCCCTTGAGGGGAAAGTAGTCTTACTAGGCCACAGAAGATGACAATGCAGCCACTCTTGATGTGATCTGATAGGCTAAGATCAGAAGGAAGGAGAGGAGGATCTCCCCTATCAGTGGACTTGGGGAAGGGCATTCGTGAAGAAGGAGGAGGGAGGGTGGGACTGGGAGGAGAGAAGAGAGGGGCTTATGGGGGGGATACAAAGTCAAGTGAATAAAGGGTAATTAATAAAATAAAATAAAATAAAATAAAAAAAAAAAACAGGAGCGAGCAACAACAACAAAACCGCACAAGAATCTGAGTGCCTGGGATGCTTTCAGACATTCAAATTTTTTATCTTAATTCTTGGCTACATAGGAAGCTATTGAGGAGTGTAGTTGTTTGAATGAAAATGACCATACAGTCTCATCTGCTTGAAAATATGGTCCCCCGTTGGTGGAACTGTTTTGAAAAAATTAGGAAGTGTGATATTGTTGAAGAGGTGTGTCACTGGGGGTGGGCTTTGAGGTTTTTAAATCCCACACCATTCTCAGTTAGCTCTTTGCCTCATACTTGTAGATCAGGATGTAAGCTCTCAGCCACTGTTTTCTCTGGTTCTCTGCCTGCCATACCTGTCTGCCAACATGGTCCCTTCCATAATGGTCATGGACTTACCCTCTGGAACTCTAGATACCCAAACAACTGTTTCTTCTATAATCAGCCGTGGTTATGATATCTTAGCACAGTGATAGAAAAGTAACTAAGGCAAGGGGTTTGAAAACAGGAGAAAAATGCTTGGAAGTACACTTATCTCAAAGATCCTTTTGTCCTGTAAAATTAATAGTAAGATTTCAGAAATTTCAGGCTTCAGAGCATCCAGACCCAGAATGCAGAACCTACTCGGGTGGGGCGGGGGAGGGGCTTGCGCGCAGTGCGCGCCTCCATTGTCAAGCATGATACAAAAGCCATTGCTATGGCTACAGACGCTGAGCTCGTCCCGGCCTGGTGGGCGACAGCGGCGAGGGTGGCGACGGGAACCCGCTTCCCGGGCGCCATGGCGGCGGTCGTGGCACAGCTTCATTGTGGTAAGCTGAGACTGGGAGAAGCCAGGTAAGGGTGTGGGGCAGGCGCCGCCTCCGCCCCCCGGGCTGCGCCTCCACCCGCGGGCTCCTCCCCCGTCTCCGCCTCTGCCCCCAGCAGCCATCCACTGGGCTAGGAGGGGCGGGGCCTGGCTTCGTGGCTGGGAGGCGGGGAGGAGAGAGGGCTGGGTCCTGTGGAGGAGGAGCGCCAGGTCCACAGGTGTTGTCCATTGCCGTGCGACTGAGCCTGGCTGGCTGTGGGCTTGTGTGAGGGATCTGCAAGACGTCGGTCGCGGGGCTAGGCCGCTTCGTTGCATCTGGTGGGCTGGCCTGGCCGGGAGAGCCTGCCCAGGTTCTGCCAAGAGGTTCTGTAGAGGCTGTTGCTACCCGGAGCCACGTCCTCAGGCCGCCTGGGTTGGGAGGGCAGGACCAGACTGTGTGGTATTCCTAGGGATACACTTGTGCCCTGAATCGTGCAGAAGAGTGATGCTGGGACCAGTCCTCCCAGAAAGGAATTGCAGAGAGTCGGGTGCTGCCTCCCGCCTGCCCTCGAGCTCGTGGGGTGGGGGAGCTTGGACATCCAGGTCGAAAGAAAGCAGGGTATTTGGAAATGCTACAAATCCGTGCACATTTTTAGGAACATTTTTTTTTTTTTTTTCAGGACGTATATGCCGGCATTCTGGAATGAAATGATTCTTCTTAAGTAAAGACAGCCAGCCTCTTGGGTAAAGAGAGCCAGTGTTCTCTCTCACTCGGCTTTCACGTGTTTTGATTGTTCCCTTTATTTGTCAGAGAATTCTTCAGAAGGAACAGTTTGGCAGATACACTGCTGTTTATACTTTGATGGACTTGTACAACCAGGAGTTGTAGAGGGTTCACGCAGGCTTATTTTCTTATTTGTATTGCTAGGAAAATGGGATCCAGAGGGAGGCAACAGAGATAGGAGCCCAAGTCAGAGAGAGCCCCTGATCTAGTTGTTAGGAGACCCACTTGAGGACAAACAGCCCTTCAATTTCATATGTGGAGGGGTCCTAGGACTAGTCCCGGCGTGTTCTTTTGTTGGTGGTTCAGTCTCTATGAGGCTCCATGGTCCCAGGTGAGCTGGCTATGTAAGTCTTGTGGTGTACTACCCCCCCTCCCAGCTCCCTAAATCTTTCCTCTAACTCTCCAAATTCTGCCTAATGTTTATTTGGCTGTGGGCCTCTGCAACTGTTTCCATTATCTGTTGGATGAAGTCTCTCAGATGATAGTTATGCTAATCCCCTATCTACAAGCATAGCAGAGTATTATTAATAGTGTCAGAAGTTGAGTCTTTCCATGGGTTGGGTCTCAAGTTGTGCCAGTCATTGGTTGGCCATTTCCTCAATCTTTGTTCCATCTTTTATTCCTGCATGTCTGTAGGTGACAAATTTGGGTCAAGGGTTTTGTGTGTTGGTTGGTGTCCCCTTCCCTCCACTGGCTACGAGATGTGTCCACTTCAGTCTCAATATCCCTGCTGCTAGGCATCTCAACCAGGCTCCCAACCCCATATTTTCCCAGGTACCTCCAGAATTCCAGGTCTTCATCTTATCTCAGAGATGCTGCAACACCAATTTCCCTTTTTTCCTAGCTCTCTCACCCCCATGTGCACTTTCCCATACCTGATCTCCTGTCCTGTCCCTCTCTTCACCCCCTCTCCCACCCACCTCCTCTCTCCCTCCACTTCCCATGTCTGTCCCCTTCTTAGTGGGATTCAAGTATCCTCTCTTCTACCCTCCATGTTACTTAGTTTATTTAGGTCTGTGGGTTGTACCATGGTTATCCTGTACTATATGGCTAATATCCCATGTTAGTTATTTTAATAGACTCTCTATAAGCTCTCTGTGTTCTCATTGATCAATAAATAAACTGGGACAAGGGTATCACGACAGTGGCACACACTCTATCCTATCAGGTGGTACATACTTTCACTTTGATGACTTGTAATCAGTGTTTTCCAGGCTTTTCTACTACACAGTTAATATGCTGCACCCCCATGAGTACCTTGACACTCTGTGTCTTAGTCCTCATCAGAATGTTAATGCATTTGCCATACACTTACATCAACATGGATTCATGATTTATGTGCCTTCTGTAATGGACTGGACTGATACTGTTTGTTTTACTCTGCTGGGGCTAAGTGACAAATGATTTATAAACAAAAGCTTTACTTTTCACAGTCGTGAACTCTGGAAAGTCTAAAGTTAAATTATAAGGTCTAGTTGGGGGCATGCTTGTTTACAGTCCTGTTCTCACTTTAAACTCAGTGTTCTAAAGGGCCACATGATTTTATAAGGTCTCTTCAATAAGGTTATGAACCTATTTATAAGGGCTTCAACTCCCAGACCTGAATACCTCCCAAAGATCTCATGCAGTTCTATAATTTTGGGTCTCAAGACTTCAACATAGGAATTTTGGGAGGACATAGATATGTAGATCATTTTGATGTTTAAATTGTTTTGTCATTTGACCAATGAGAACTTATAAATCTGGCTTCTCTGTCTTTATTTTCTTTCCATTTTTTAATCTTAATTTTTATTAATAACACTTTATTCACTTTGAATCCCTCTGTACTCCCTTCCTCCTCCTCTCCCAATATCATCCTCCCTCCCCCTTCTACACACCTGTGCCAAGTCCACTGATAGGGGAAGTCCTCCTCTCCCTCCCTCTGATCATTGTTTATCAGTGATCATCACAAATAGCTTCACTGTCTTCCTTTGTGGCCTGGTAATGTTGCTTTGCCCTCAGGGGAAGGTGATCAAAGAGCAGGCCAATCAGTTCATGTCAGAGACACTCCCTATTCCCATTACAATGAAACCCACTTGGACACTGAACTGCCATGGGCAACATCTGTGCATGGTTCTAGGTTATCTCCATCAGTGATCCTTGGTTGAATTATCAGTCTCAGAAAAGACCCCTGTGCCCAGATTTTTTTGGTTCTGTTGCTCTCCTTGTGGAGCATGTGTCCTCTCTATGTCTCATTATTTCCTACTTCTTGAAGTTCTCTGCACTCTGCCCAAAATTTGGCTACATGTCTCAGTATCTTTTCTGATATCCTGCAGGGTAGAGCCTTTCAGATTCCCTCCGTGGTAGGCTCCTGTCCTGTTCCCTGTCTTCTCCCTCTTCTGATGTCCATCCTCTTTGCCTTTCTGAATGAGGATTCAGCATCTTAGCCAGAGTCCTCCTCGTTCATAAATTTCTTTAGTTGTACAGATTTTAGTATGTTTATCCTATACCATATGTCTAATATCCACTTATGAGTAGTATATACCTTGTGTGTCTTTCTGCTTCTGGGATACCTCACTCAGGATGATGTTTTCCAGTTCCCACCATTTGCCTGCAATTTTCATGATTTCCTTGTTTTTTATTGCTGAGTAATATTCCACTAAGTAGATGTACCACAATTTCTGTGCCCTTTCCTCAGTTGAGGGGCATCTGGGTTGTTTCCAAGTTCTGACTATTACAAATAAAGCTGCTACAAACATGGTTGAGCAAATGTCCTTGTATACTTGAGCATCTTTTGGATATATGCTTAGGAGTGGTATAGCTGAATCTTGAGGAAGCACTATTCCTAATTGTCTGAGAAAGTGCCAGATTGATTTCCAATGTGATGTACAAGTTTACATTCCCACCAGGAGTGGAGGGTTCCTCTTTCTCAACATCCTCGTCCCCATGTATTGTCACTTGAACTTTAGATCTTAGCTCTTCTGATGGGTGTAAGGTGAAATCTCAGTGTTGTTTTGATTTGCATTTCCCTGATGACTAAGGGCATTGAGCATTTAAGTGTTTCTCTGCCATTACTCTATTGAAAATTCTGTTTAGCTCTGTACTCCATTTTTTTTAATTGGATTAATTGATTTATTGCTGTTTAACTTCTTCAGTTCTCTATATATTCTGGATATTAGCCCTCTGTCAAATATAGGGTTAGTGAACATCCTTTCCCAATCTGTAGACAGTATCCTTTGCTTTACAGAAGCTTTTCAGTTTCATTAGGTCCCATTTATTGATTGATGCTCTTAGAGCCTGTGCTGTTGGTGTTTTGTTACACCAGCCAAGACACCAGACCTGAGAAAGATATTTTCCTGGCACAGGCAAGAAGAGCATAAGAGTCCTTTCCAAACCAATGGTTTTCTTCAACATAGCAAGCACCAGGATTTAACTTAGGGCATATGTGGGTTCCCTACTCAGTCATGCTAAATTAAGTCCTATTCTGAATGTGATCATAACGTAAAATCAGAGATAAAAAGGTACTCTTGGCTCAAGTCATGTGGAAATATATGTAAAATTTTTAAAATGGACAGAAATGCCCCTGAGATGTTTAATTGTGACCACAAGTTCTTAACTGAAAATGAAGTAAATGAGGCCATGAAACTAGACTGCTCAGGAGGCAATGCCATCTGGTAATCATAATGTCTGATCTATGAGATGTTTTAATGCTACAGTTCTCACTTACACAAAGGACAGAGAACACAAATTCAGAAAACTTCTAACATCCCTGTGTACACTATCTCTCAGGAAAAAAATCTATAACTTGAAATATAGTCTGCATTTTGAAATCATTTTGATACATATTTCTACATAGCCATGGCTGTTTTAGAACTATCTGTGGAGTTGCACATGGTGGCAGGCACCTGTAATCCCAGAACTCAAGGAAGAAGAGGCAAACAGATTTATGTGATTTTGAGGATGGCTGGGTCTACAAAGTAAGTCCAGAACAGCCAAAGCTACACAAGAAAATTGTGTCTCTCAAAAACAAACAAAGAAACAGAGAACACACTCTGTGGAACAATCTGGCCTCAGTCTCAGAGAGATTAACCTGCCACTGAATCCTAGGTTTAGGATGACAGGGATGCACTTCTTAGCCAAGCTATGATTTTTTAAATGGTCTATTCTTGAATCAATGAATTAAAGGATAAAATAAGATGTACAAAGGAACCATCTTCCTTTTAATGAGCAGCAATAAGTCTTCAAATTCTACAAATAATTTCTGTCTTCTACATGTGGCTGCATTGCTTTTTTAATTTCATAATTTATAACTGGATATTAGACATATAATATAGGATAATCATACTAAAATCTGTACAGCTAAAGAAGCTAATTAAGAAGACAGAGCCTGGGTAAGATGCTCAGTCTTCATTCAGAAAGGCAAATGGGATGGACATCAGAAAAGGGAGAAAACAGGGAACTGGACAGGAGCCTACTACAGAGGGCCTCTGAAAGACTGTCCAGCAGGGTATTAAAACAGATGCTGAAACTCATAACCAACCTTTGTGCAGAGTGCAGGTAATCGTATGAAGGAAGGGGGAGATAGAAAGACCTGAGGGGACAGGACCTCCACAAGGAGAGTAATAGAACCAAAAACTATGGGCACAGTGATTTTTGGAGACCCGTATTCCAAACAAGGACCACGAATGGAGATAATGTAGTACCCCTGAAAGATTTAGCCCATTGCAGCTCAGTGTACAAAAGGGTACCCTAGTAATGGGAACAAGGACTGTCTCTGACATGAACTCAGTGCCTGGCTCTTTGATCACATCTGCCTGTGGGGGGAACCAGTCCACAGAGGAAGACAATGAAGACAGTCCGGATGAGACCTGATAGACTAGGTTCAGATGGAAGGAGAGAAGTACCTCCCCTATCAGTGGACTAGGGGAGGAGCATAGAAGAGGGAGAGAGGATAGGATTGGGAGGGGATGAAAAGGGTCTATAGCAGGGATACAAAGTGAATAAACTGTAATCAATAAAAATAAAACATATGTTATGGTGTATACATGCTAGTGAGAGTACAACTTACTGCTATTTATTATCTACATCCCATATTTAAGTTCTTGACATGGAACACAAAGAGTCTTTTGGCCAGTGACCACACTGGCCCTTATTTAGGCTGAAAAATTAGTTACGTATCTGCTGGTATGTGAGTTTGCATATACAGCAGCCCGACTATAGAAACATTAGAAAAATCTGTAGTAGTAATATGGACTACTCAGGGATTGAGCTCAAATCATCAGGCTTAGCAATAACTAAATTTACCCACAGAGACAATTCTCTGACATTCACTTGCAGTTTTGAAGAATTCTTAAGAACAAGTCTTTATTCCTAAGAAAGAACTAACACATTCCAAAACAAGACAGAAATGTATAATTTTCATTTGCAAGTAGCATTTATTATTCAAATCATTTCATTTTCTTCCATCCTCAGATGACAATATATTCATAATCGGAATAGAAGACAATATTGTACTGATGTAATTTTTCAAGTAAGCTTTATGAGTCTCAATGAGCTTAGTGGGGAGTGTTTGTGCTATGCAAAAGAGACAACATAAACTTGAATATCATATAACCATGACCAAAATAGCCAACATAGAATATCACACACTCTTCATATATCTGTCATAGCCTAAGAATGAATATTCCATTACACACGCAACATGGTTTTTGAAATAAATCGCATTGCTGTTACATTAACTATCACCTCTAGATAAATCTCTAAGAAGGCAATATTTCAAGATGATGTGCCATATAGTAAATATGGGAACATTTAGAAGCATGGAACTTCAAACAATATATACATACATATGTACACACATATTACTAAGCATCACTTAATTGTTGATATCCAAGCAAGGCTTAAAAACAAACATCTTAAATGAATTTGTGAAAACATAAAAAAGTACAAGTTCTCATAGACCCTTCCTTGAAAACTATGATCTCACATGGCCTGATATAAATAAGCAATGGACCACATAGAGGATTGGGATTCCATTCTATACACTGCAGCAGAAAAATAACTCTCACCAAGTGGAAATGCATTAGAATATGAACAGCTGCCACAGAAGGAATATGAGAACAACCTAATAAACTTCTGTGAATGGATATGCTACACACAACAATAAATTCAATACCTACTCCAATGTTTCAAAATTCAGACCACAACCACAATTGGTGATCGCCTCCATTACAATGAAGTGAACATGGTAAATAATGACTTCCTCCGAGGCTATGATAAAAACAGATTCAAAATAGTTTCTTTTCTTGGAAATTAATATATTGATTATGTCCAAAGTAATAAACTCTTTTGCATAAATAAGATTGCTCTCTTCTAGGAATGCTTTTCTACTTCCTGACATCAAGATGATATATTAAGACTTAAGATATTTACAGTACTAGATAAATGGTTTTGCAGTTAAGACAAGTTCATTCCCAGAACCTAGGTCAGGTTTTTGACAACTTTCTATAATTCCTGGTATGAGAAAATCAGTGGGTCTAGTCTACTTGGAAACTAGAATGGACAGGCGCATAAACACACAAAGAAAAACTCTTATCACATAAGGGAAATTAAAACAAATTCTTAAATATTAAGTTTACTCATGAATGTTTTACTTGTATAAGCATTCATTACTGAATTCAGGTGTTGAGGCAACTACAGGCTTATCTACAAATGTTTTCTTCATCATGAATTCCTTCATGTAACAGAAATCAAACATGTAGGTTTGAAATGAAGAGAAATGAATCCTTTTCAGTTGGTGGTATCATTTGGGAATGTTTAAAAAATGTATCCCTGCTGGAGAAAGTATGTTATTTGGGGTGGGCTTGAGAGTTTTCAGCTGCATACCATCTGTAGTTCACACTCACTGCTTCATGCTGCAGGTGGTGGTTGTGAGCTCCAAGCTTCCGACTTTAGCTGACATGTAAGATACTTGTGTTGTCCAATTTATATTGATTCCATATCCTCTCAGGTCATAAGGAAAAGTAAACACATTTGGAAGTTGCCTTAGACATTGTGTTTGGTCACAGAAAATGCACTAATACGCACACATAAATTTTACAACTGGACGATTTATTTCATGTAATTGAACTGAATTGTGGAATAAAAAAGGGTTATCTTATTGTTTAAATTCATATGCCTTTGGTCCATATAAGATTTCAATTGGAAACAAAATAAGGATGGATGTCATAAATGCATGCATACATTATTGACACTTGTTAGAATTTTCCTCCAAAATAATCTAGTGTAATTGAATGCAAGTTGGTGGGTCAAAGACCTTAACAAATCTTTTATTCTAATAGATGTTCTACAGAATGAATTCTTTTAGGTTCTCAAGACTACTGTGATATGCAAAGGCTCTAAGATGTAGCCCACACAGTAAAGCTTTTACTCTTATATAATGGTAGCATGAAGCAGAAAACTTTACCATAGTGACTACATTCATGGAGTTTCTCTGCAGCATGACTTTTTCTCATGATTTCAAAGACAACCCCATGAAAAGGATTTACCACATTGCTTATTCAGAGGGTTTCACTGCAGTGTGTTGTCTTTTATGTATTTGGAGATAACTGTATTAAGAAAGGCTTTATCACATTGAATACATGTGAAAGGTTTCTGTCTACTATCTGTTCATTTGTATACTTGAAGATGACTTTGATGTGCAAAACATGTAAAAGCAAATTATGTGGGATCATGCAAAAGCAATTTGCCTTAAGTATTGCCTTTTAGATTCCAGCCCCCATTGATTTATAGGGTGAACATAAGTTTAAGTTCATAGTCCCTAGGAAAGCTGTACACTTCATAAAAGCTGACCAGCTTTAAATACTTAACTTTTGTTGCCCAAAACATGACTGTTCCATACCATGGTTTCTGGTAACCTAACATAATGACTGACCCAAACCACAGATTCTCTTTCCTAAAACATAATATGATTGTTTTCACTGTTAAACCTACATTTTGCATCAGTTGACTTCCTCAATGACATAAACAAATCCCATAGCCCTAAACCATGACTGATGGAAACAATTCAGTTGTAAAACTCTAAAGATGTTTAAGATTTTCAAGCTCAGAACCTCTGTAACTTTCTGGCACATTGGATGAGGCATCACAGTGCAGCTCCCAAGAAGATTATGTGGCCCTAATCAACAATAGTGCCTGGATGACAATAAAATTTTGTCATCTGTATTGACCTAGTATTTGAGTTGTATTGGATTCAGTGGACGAAAGAACACAAAAGCCTTACCATATTGATTATATTCTCAGATTTCCTCTCCATTTTGAAACTTTTATGATGACATAGAATATAGATATGTGCAAAGGCCTCACATTTTAAAACACTCATAAAGTTTCTCTCTGTATGAATTCTTTCAAGATGATGATGATTATACAAATGTGAAATAGCTTTACTCTGTAAATACACTCATAGTCTGTCCTTCCAGTATGAATCCTTTCATTATGATGAAGATGATTGTGAAGAGCAAGTTTTTATTAGATGTCTGTTATGTGCAAAGGCTTTATCACATGGGTTACATTAATAAGGTTTCTCTCGAGTGTGAGCTTTTTATGTATTAGGAGATAACTGTTATATGCAAAGGCTTTACCACATTTACTACATCCATAAGATTTCTCTCCAGTGTGGGTTCTTTTATGTATTAGTGGAATACGGTTATATCCTATTGCTTTACCACATTGGTTATATTTATAAGGTTTCTCTCCTGTATGTCTTCTTTGTCATAGGAGATTACTATTATATCAAAATGAATTATCACATTCGTTACATTCATAAAGTTTCTGTCCAGTGTATATTATTCTATGTACATTGCGAATATTATGGCATGCAAAGGTTTTGACACATTGGTTACATTCATAGGGTTTCACTACAGTAAGTGTTCTTGTTCAAGATGACTCTTACATGAAAAGACTTTTTGATATTGGTTATGTTCATAAGGATTTTCTGCAACATGAATTTTTATGTATTAGGAAAAGACTGTTGTAAAAAAGTTGTTCCACACTGCTTACATTCATAAGGTTTTTCTCCAGGATGTGTTCGTTTTGTCTTCAGAGACTACTCTGAAATGCATAGGCTTTATCACATTGGGTGCATTCAAAGGATCTCTCTCCCGTAGGAATTCTTTTATGTCTTAGGAGATGACTGTTCTGTGCAAAGCCTTTACTATACTGGTTGCATTCATAAGGTTTCTCTCCAGTGTGAGTTCTTTTATGTCTTAGGAGATGACTATTACATACAAAGGCTTTACCACATTGGTTACATTCATAAGGTTTCTCTCCAGTGTGTGTTCTTTTGTGTAGCATGAGACTTCCGTTACATGCAAAGGTGTTACCACATTGGTTACATTCATAAAGTTTCTATCTAGTGTGAGTTCTTTCATGTATTAGGAGAAGACTGTTATATCTAAAGACTTTACCACATTGGTTACATTCATAAGGTTTCTCTCCAGTGTGAGTTCTTTTATGTACTCGGAGATTACTGCTATGTGCAAAGGCTTTACCACATTGGTTACATTCATATGGTTTCTCTCCAGTATGAGTTCTTTTATGTAGCAGGAGACTTCTGTTACATGAAAAGGCTTTACTACATTGGTTACATTCATAAGGTTTCTCTCCAGTATGAGTTCTTTTATGTACTCGGAGATTACTGCTATGTGCAAAGGCTTTACTACATTGGTTACATTCATATGGTTTCTCTCCAGTATGAGTTCTTTTATGTAGCAGGAGACTTCTGTTACATGCAAAGGGTTTACGACATTTGTTACATTCATAAGGTTTCTCTCCAGTGTGAGTTCTTTTATGTGATAGGAGATTACTGCTCTGTGCAAAGGCTTTACCACATTGGTTACATTTAAAAGGTGTCTCTCCAGTGTGAGTTCTTTCATGTATTAGGAGATGACTGTTATGTCTAAAGGCTTTACCGCATTGGGTACATTCATAAGGTTTTTCTCCAGTGTGACTTCTTTTATGTCTTAGGAGATTACTATTACATACAAAGGCTTCACCACATTGATTACATTCATAAGCTTTCTCTCCAATGTGAGTTCCTTTATGTCTTAGGAGATTACTGTTAGATGCAAAGGCTTTACCACATTGGTTACATTTATGAGGTTTCCCTCCTATGTGAGTCCATTTATGTCTTAAGACATGACTGTTATGTGCAAAGGCATTGCCATATTCATTACATTCATAGTGATCCTCAGCAATATGCATACTTTTATATGTGTGGGGACTCCTGTGATGTGCAAAGACTCTGTCATATTGAGTATCTTCAGGGGGGTTGTCTCCCGTATGACTGTTTTCATACCTGCAAAAATAATTGGCACATATGAAAGCTTTACCACATTCATTACACTAAAGAATCTTTTTGTTTTTGTGACTTAATTTTTCAATTTGGTGTGAAGATAAAGAGGAATTATATCTTGAATTTTCATCATTATTTTTACATTCACGGTGTTCTTCTCTAAGGGTTGTTTTGCATATTTCAAAATAAATGTGATGGTAAAAATATTTATTACCTGTCTCACATTTATATTATACTTTCTTCTATAAGATGTTTTACCACAGATCTGTAGAAAACTGAAAGACCTCAGAGCTTTAACACACTGACTGGATTAATAAATTTCCTTATACTGTGCGCCATACTAAATATGTAAAGATAACTGTGACCAACTGAATAATTTCTTTATATTCCTAAAACTTACATTTTCTACAGTGTGATTTTGTGAGAATTCCTAATCAAGTTGCATAACCAGTTAATTGATATTGGTGTAGAGTGTGTGAAAGTGTGTGAATGCTGATTGCTGGGTCAGCAGAGAGCTAAGGGCTAAGGATATCATATAATTGTTAGTTCTATGGCTCATAACCTGTCCTATATTTTGCAAACATTTGTCCTTCATTACTTATCTATTGGAAATAATAAAGAGCTAACAACTGATAGCAGGGCACAAAATGGAGGACAGAACTTTTGAGTGAGAAAGGGTTGCTGGGGAGAAGAAAGCAAATGACAGGCGGATCACCAGCAGGCCAGTGATGCTATAGATGGACATGAAAATGAGCAAAGAGGTAGAGCTGGCCATGCATTGGGACACTGTGCTAGGTTCATTTGTGTTAGTGATAAAAAGGGTTCAGAATCTGCCCAGTTAAACTGCCTAAGCTGAAAATATTAAAAAGGCTCTGTTATAATTTGTACTTCTGTCAGCTCTGAATAGCCCATATAAAGCATACTAAGTAGAAATTTTTAAACGTACTCAAAATGGGGACTAGTATACCTTTTACTTGTTCTGGGTGGTACATTGTTTCTTTCAATATACACAAACCAACATGACATTTATTCATTGTTATATATGATGTAACTATTAATATAATAATTATAAATGACATGATTTCACGATGTATTCACACATTTGATTTTTGTTTATCACAGACATGTGCTATAGGGATTATGGTTTTTCCACAACAACATTCTTGATTCTAAAAAACTGCCCTTCTCACAAAACTCAGCACCATTACAACAAGTATATGAGTAACCCCATTTTACTATGGACTAGTTGATTAGTATAATGTTTTGGATATACATTCATCACCTATTTACTATGAATAAATTTGGCAATATCTTAGTTGTAGGAGACTAAACAAAGTGAAGTTCTACCTCTAATGCTAATGAAGCTATGATTTAAACATTGATCTTGTGTAAGGTATGATTTCCTTGCATTCTTTCTTAGAGGAGTGCCTTGCAAACAAACATCAAATAACTAACATGGAGGGACATGGTTTAGTAACAAGATATTCATCATCAATAAATACACTTAAAGTAGTACATTTACACTGTCCCTTCTCTTTCAAACTTCCAGAACATATCAAAATTTTCTCAGGACCATATTCATATCAGTTTAGAATGAAAATTACCTTGCATGTTTTCTAGAACTTTGACAATGCTCTTCTATATTATGATTTTCCCAATTGCAGCCTAAAATACAGATACAGAAAATGTATGATTTATTATTGGAAATAAGACAAAAATTTAAGTCATGATCTCTGGTCAATCAAAGAACCATTCACCTCATTCTTCCTCATCCTCAAGAGAAATTACAGAAGCACTTCTATAATGAATAATGAGTTTTCCCCATATTTTAAAAAGTAAGGAAAACTCACTGTCCTACCTATAGCGGTAAGGTTACTGTAGATCTCCAGCATTACATCTTTGTAGAGATTCCTCTGAGAAGGATCCAGCAAAGCCCACTCTTCTCGGGTGAAGTTCACATGCACATCATTGTAGGTCAATGCAGTCTAAAATATCCACACACATGTACAACAGAAAGCATGATACTTAGAATAATGGAAATGTATCCTTCATTTGCAATATTTTCAAAGTATTCTGGTGTTTCTACTTATTTTGTGACACACAAGTTTTAATGTAATAACTAACTCTTTTTAGGAGGAAGATGAATAGTGAAGTTCACCTCTATTTTTTTTCATCCTTTAACTAGGATACAGACTTGCAAGGGAAATGTCAATCAACAGATAAAGAGAGAGAGAGACAGAGAGTAAACAGATCAACAGTACTGAGCCCACATGAGAGAAATAGTATAAACAATTCCTGAGTCTTATAAGAATGGGCAGGCTGGGTGTATTTTCTGATGACTTTAATTCCGAAATCACTTAGGAAACAGAGGCTGGCGTATCTCATAGAGCTGGATGGTAGCCTGCTCTATGCAATAAGTTCAAGGACACTCAGAGGTATATAATAAGATCCTGAATAATACACAAAAATTAATCAAACAAGATAAAAAAACTTAAAGATCTTTCTCAAGTTTCTACAAAGTGTTACACATTCACTCCAGTTCTGCATACATGTCTAGAAAGCTGAAGTGCCTCATTTTAAACTGTAATATTAAGGTGATCTTTTTAAAATGAAATGTATGTTGGAACAATTACAAAATGAGAGGTGAAAATATTAGCAATTTAAATGTTGATCATCAATAGGCAATACGGGGAATGGAGGTATGGCTCAGTGGTTAAGATCAGTGTCTGTTCTTCCAGGGCACCTAGGTTAAATTCCAACACCCAAATGACAGCTAACAGCTGACTTAACACAAATATATTCAATAAAGTACTCGCAAAACAAATCCAAGAACACATCAAAGAAACACACGATAAACAAATTGACTTAATCTCAGGGATACAGGGATGGTTCAACATATGAAAATCCATAAATGTAATCCACCATATAAACAAACTGAAAGACCGAGATCACATGATCATTTCATTAGATGAGAAAAAGACTGACAAAATCCAACCCTCCTTCATGTTAAAAGACATGGAGAAATCAGTCATAGAAGGAATCAAACACACTTAACACAATAAAGACTGTAAAAAGCAAGCTGATAGCCAACATCAAATTATTTGGAGAGAAACTTAAAGAAATTTCACTCATGTGAGGTACAGGACAAGGATGCCTCCCCTCTCCATATCTCTTCAATATACTCCTTCAGTCCTAGCTAAAGCAATAATACAACTGAAGGTTATCAAGGAGATACAAATTGGAATGGAAGAATTCAAAGTATCACTATTCACAGACGATTTACTAGTATTCCTAGGTGACCAAAGAAATTCTACCAAAGAATTCCTACAATTGATATATACTTTCCACAAAGTGGCTGGGAACAAAATTAATTAAAAATTTCATTAGTCCTTCCATACACACACACACACACACAAAAAAAGAAGTGCTGAGAATGAAATTTGGGAAACAGCCTAAACAGTATCCACAAACAACATGAAGTCAAAGAACTCTATGACTAGAATTTGAAGTCTTTAAAGAAAGAAACTGAAGCAAATATCAGAAGATGGAAACATCACCCGAACTCATGGATATATAGGATTAACCTAGTAAAACAGCATTCAATTTTTATTTTCTTTTATTAATTACCGATTATTGTATCCCCCCCTATAGCACACTTCTTCCTCCCCTCCCAAATGCTCCCTTCATCCCCTTCTCTAAAAAAGCATTCTTAAAAAAATGCAGTCTATGGATTCAATCCATTTCCTAACAACATTCCAACGTAATTCTTTACAGACCTTGAAAGAGAAAACATTAACTTCAAATGGAAAAATAAAATACCCTTGATAGAAGAACAATCCTGTACAATTGGAATAAAGACACAGAAATAAACCCACACTCCTATTGGAACTTTACTTTCAACAAAGAAGCCAAAATGATACAATGGAAAAAAGACAGCAATTGGTGGTAGTCTAACTAAATGTCTGCATGTAGAAAAATGAAAATAGACTCTTTGTATCACCCTGCAGAAACTCAAGTTCAAGGGGATCAAATAACTTCACATAAAACCAGAGCTCTAAATCATTTAGAAGACAAGGTGGAGAAAAGTCTGGAATTCATTAACACAGGAGAACCACAACAATCTGAGATCAATAATTATTAAATGGGATCTCAAGAAACTGAAAAGAACACTATCAATAGAACAAAACAGCAGTCAATAGATTGGGAAAATTTCTACACCAACCCTATATCAGAAAGAAAGGTAATATCCAAAATATACAAAGAACTTAAGAAATTAAGCACCAACAAATCAAATAATCCAATTTAAAAATATGGTTCAGAGCTAAACTGAGAAGCCGCCAGAGAGGAATCTCAAAAGGCATAGAAGCACTTAAAGAAATGATCAAAGCCCTTGGACATCAGACAAATGGAAATCAAAACAACTCTAAGATTCCATCTTATACCACTCAAACTCAAGTGACAACACATTCTGGTGTGGATGTGGAGAAAAGGGAATTTTCTTCCACTGCTGATGGGAGTGTAAATATGTACAACTTCTCTAAAATCAATCTGGTGTATTCTCAGAAAACTGGGAAGAGTTCTACCTCAATACCAAGCTATACCACTACAGGGAATATATCCAAAAGATGGTCCATTATAGAATAAGGATATTTGTTCTACTATGTTCATACCTGTTTTATTAATAACAGCCAGAAATTGAGGAATGGATAAAGAACTTCTAGTACATTCACACAATGGAATACTCCTCAGTTATTAAAAATAAGAAATCATGAAATTGCATGCAAATGGATTGAACTAGAAAAGATCATCCTGAGAGAAGTAACCCAGACACAGAAAAAAAAAAACATATTGCTTATAAGCAGATATTAGACCTATAGTACATGATAAGTATACTATAATCCACACACCCAAAAAAGCTAAGTAACAAGTAGGGTCCATGGGAGATTGGCAGAATGTTACTCAGAGTAAAAAACAGAACAGACAGCAGAAGTGGATGAAGAGAGGGAACTGGGGAGAAGTTGGAATGGGGAGGGAAACAAATGTGGGTATCAGATGTGGGTAGAATTATAGTAGGAGGTGAGAGGGCTGGGAACAAGAAGGGAAACTGAGGGGGTTTCTCTTTGGAGTCATTTGACAGGGAAGGTTCCTGAGAGGACCTGAGTGTGACTCTAGCTGAGACTCCTAATGGAGGGTCAGGGGAAAAGAGACATGGAAAATGAAATGACCACCTCCTAGCCAAACAGGACTAGTGTAGAGAGGGAACAACAACTGAACCACAAAACCCATGATCCAAAAATTACCCTGCCTACTACAAGTTTAGCTATAATGAGGGAACAAAGATTGAGAGAAAGTCCAAACAGTAATTGAGCCAACCTGAGACCCACCTTACACTAGACAGCCAACCAATGAAAGTGTAAATGTTGCTTTGCTGTACTTGTAGAAAAGAGCCTAAACATACCTGTTATCTCAGAGGCTCCAACTAGCAGCCAATGGAGACTTATGCTGGAACTTGCAAGTTAGCATGGGCTGGATCTCTGGGGTTCTAATGGAAGTACTGGGGGAAAAATGGAAGAACCTGAAGGAGATAGGAAGCCACAAGAAGACCAACAGAGACAAGTAACCGAGATCCAGGGTAGGGTTTACAGAAAATGAGACATTAACTAAGGAGCATGATGCATGTTCAAGGCATAGGTCTCTTGAAATTATCTGTACAATGGGCAGCTTGGTCAATGTGGGTTGAGTGGTAAGTGGAGGGCACTGTTTCTAATAGGAACTCTACTGCCCACTTTTAGATAATCTCCCCCTGTCAGGCGTACCTTGCCTGGCCTTAGTGGATGAAGATATGCTCAGTCCTGATGTGACTTGATGTGATGCAATAGGGTGACACAGGGAGAGTAGGGCTCCATTTTTCTTGGGGGGGGGGGAAGGAAGAAGGGTGAGGGTGGATTGAGAGTAGGGGAAGGAGAGATAGCCTTTGGATGTAAAGCCAAAAAACAAAATAATTTCTTTAAAAAAATTAAAATACTCAGAAAGAGAGAGAGAGACAGTGGGCTTGAGAGGGGATAAGGGAGGAGGCTGTAGCTGGGATACAAAATGAATATAATAAATAAAAGTAAAAAAAAAAAGAATAATATTAATACATTATCTGAAAAATCCAGAGTGAAAACTGGCAACAGGACCTTGACCATCAAATTAGAATGGTCAAAATAAACCCCCAAAAGTGTCATCAAGTCTTCATATATCTGTCATAGCCTAAGAACACAGTTATATTACACACATATAACATGCTTTTATGAAATAAATCTCATTGTTGTGGCATTACCTATCACCTCTAGAATATTCTCTTACAAGGCAGAACTTCAGCATGATGTGCCATATAGTAACAAATAAGAACATGAAAAAGCATGTAAGTTTAAACAATATATACATACACACATACATTCTATTAAGCATTTTAACATTAACATTGGTAAAATATGTTGACAAAACAGAACACATTGGGGGTACATCTTCCATCTTTGCACATCAGAAAGCTGGCACATGAGAATCAAGAATTCAAATGTAGCCTTGACTAATTACTAACATTCAAGCCAGGTATGAAAATGAACATCACCATCTAAGAAATCAGTCCCCAATTTTACCTCTACGTTAATTAATTTTTTAGATCATGATCAGTATGAGAAATATTTGAGGCCAAATTACCACACAAATGACCTCTAGCTTACTTTTTCATGGAGCCTCTTTTCCACTGAAATCCTATGACCTCCACTTCCTCTATATGTACTACACTCAACATTCTGAACTTCCAGGTCCTACAGGAAGAGCCAATTAAGCTTTGGATTTTGCCATCTCAAGTCCTGATATTTTACACATTCCTAAAAAAGAGAACATTCTGAGGTCTGTCAGGAGCAAAGTCACTTTGGCATAACTTTTTTTTTCCTCCTAAAATGCTACTGTGCTACTGTGATTGAATCCCCTAACCACAAACATCTCAGGTCATGAATTGGTTTGCTTGTTTGGTCAAGTCAGATCAAACTCCATCATTTTTTAAGCCAAGGCAACTCAAATTTCACGAAAACTTAGGCAAAAACCATAGCAATTATTGTTTCCTGCCTTGCTCTCTTGTTTCTTCATCATTTTGTGCTTAGCTAGCTTTCTTATCCAACCCTGGGCCGCTTGCTCAGGGATACTGCCACCCTCAATTTAAGAGCCTTCTATAGAAATCATGAGTCAACACAATCTCTCACCTACATAGAAAACAGCCATTTTCTCAGTACTTTATTTATTTATTTATTTATTTTTAGTTTATATCCTGCTTGCAGCTCTGTACATCTTCTTTTCCTGGTATCATCCTCCCACCCTCTTCCCCTACTCCTCCTCCTCTTCTTCTCAGGCAAAGGGAGCTTCCCCATACCATCTCTTCTCAACACATCAAGTTACATATGAACTAAGTGCATTCTTCCCTGAGGTCAGACAATGAAGCCCAGCTAGGGCAAAGTGATTCATAAACAAGCAGCTGTGTCCATGTCACTAGTTAGCCCCCATTTCAAAGGCTAGATGACTAACATGAAGACATGTTGGATATGTGTAGGGTGCCTCAGTCCAGCATCAGCCATTTTATGATGGAATGCTACCACCTGAATTTACCATGGAAAAAAATAACTCAGAATTTTAAGCAGGATTATGAAGAAGTATTACACATAGAGACAAATATGACTTCTGTACTTACTTTACAACACAACAATGAAAATTGTGCACAATTTTTGTGAAAGAACACAGCAAAAATTCCAAGAACATAAGCCCCAAAATATAGTCAAGATTTCTTCAAGACACCTAAGGAAACTCAATCCAGAAAAATTTGAAGTAGACATATGTTACCTCTGATTGTATACATATAGAAAATAAATAAACAGAAATGTAATGACTCCCACGAAAATAACCCAAATTAACCCCTACACTATTCTAGATACAACTGATCTTTTCTTTTAAAGTCCCCATGCTCTAGACCTCTCTCTGTAAATGGAGGTCACCAGAAAGGTGGGCTATTGGGCTATAGGTCATTCCCCCTAGTGATTTCAGGCAAACCCAGTCCTACTGATTCCCATAAACAAAGCAATGTTAAACAGTAATTTTATGTCTTGTTATTGCCATATGTATTCCAGCATAAGATGTGAAATCTGTCCTATGTAACTGCATAACACCATATACACTTGAGACACCTCTGCAGCTCAGAAACGCCTTTTAACCCTGGAAGTGAGTTCCTTAAACCACAACATTATGGCTGCTGTTATTGGAAAGATAAAAGGATGCTAATCAAATACTCATGAAGTTTCACCCACATTTCTTCCTTGACATCATTTTGTAACCTATTTGTAAAACTGAAATATTTTTCACAAAAAAAAATTAATTAGAAAACAATGTTTAAAACTTCCAGAAATCTGACCTTCATTTTTTTCCAAACTGTCTTCCTACTGCACACACAAAAGACAGCTCATTATATGTCTCAAATGGGTAATTTTTAAAACTCTGCTGTGTACCGACTTTAACTTAAGAATTTAGAAATTTTAACCAAGAGAAAGACAAAGTCATGCATCTGGGGAGCCATAGACTGGGATCAATGTGACCTGAGCCAACAAAGCTTGTCTCAGAAATATTTTTCTAAAAGGCTGAAAATGCAGCCATTACAGAATTAATATCCACAACCAGGAAGAAAGAATGCCACACACAATTAAATTGTTAATTAAAAGAGTTCTCTTTAATAGTAGCATGTGTCCAGTTCTAGTTAATGGTATATGAGAAGTCAGCCTGAAGCTGATTTTGTACTCCATACATGAAGTCTTCCTTAAGTCTCTTTTAGGATCCAGGTTATATATTAAACAGTTTCAATATGGGCTAGAGAGTTCAAGTCTAGCCACTGAGTCAATTGGAAGATTTACACAGCAAAAATATTCTTAGAATGATTTCTGTAATCCACTCCTCTACTACAGTAGGTCATTATTCAGTGACATGGTATAAGTTAGAGGTCTCAGAGGTTTAAAATATTAGGAAAAGTAAAAGGTAGAAAATGAAAAGCTAGGG
This sequence comes from Meriones psammophilus, assembly GCA_036365155.1. Lineage (NCBI taxonomy): Eukaryota > Metazoa > Chordata > Mammalia > Rodentia > Muridae > Meriones > Meriones psammophilus. The sequence continues at coordinate 12,558 of JAEOAE010001580.1, read as the reverse complement.
TGGGAAGGTTTTGCATGATCTATATCTTATACTAAGTAAGCTTCTTAAGAAGAATAGCACCTTGTACACTACTTCCTGGGGAGAAATGGAAGGAAACAGGAGACATCTATGAATTGATCAGACACTCTCATAAAGTGGGATAAAATCATGAGTATAATAAAACAACACTGCGCAAGGGGAACATAGGATCTCAACAACATTATTTACCAAGACCACAGTGACTTTGGAACTGATGAGGGTATCTCCATGTGTTGGAAAGAGTTGGGTTTTGAGAATCTGAAGGAAACCCTCCTCAAATGTCCCAACCCTGCAGCTCACCATATTTCTGGTTTTAGAAAAGAAAAGGAACACTGCTTTATTTTAAATACCACAGAATTTTGGGGAAATCTCTCAAAGTGCAGACCACAGGTTCTATTAGCTCTGCCAAGCATATTTGAAGAGTGTGAGAAGAAGTTAGGTGATTCTACATACATGAAACTCGTTTGATTAGAGCAGTCCTCAACACAACAGTGTTTTCCCTGTTCAATTGGTTTTAACCAGATGTCTTCGCCATGTGACAGAGCTAGGCTTTTCTCAAGAAGAAAACTGCAACTTTATGACATACCAGTCTTTAATCTTGGCTGTGAGTCTGTAATGGCAATTAAGCAGCTTGTTAGATGTGTCTTCTTTGACATGGAGATGGGCCAATGGTTGCTATGAATCAGGGCTGTCTCCCTGGTTATGACTGGAGACAAATTTGTTGACTATCCTCTTGAGCAAACATGTATTTCCTAGCATCCTAATCTCGAACAGGCCTGCTTGGAATGCTACTTATCTACTTAGCCCTTAGCTAAATTCTACTTGATGTGACTTCCTTTCACCAAATACTGGTAAATCCCTTACATGAACAATTCTACCCTTTTACATCACAGCTTTACAATGAAGTGCTACTCAACACGTACATTATTTTCAACCTCCACAAAATTTACTCCAAATGAATCTTATACCTGAATGTTAAATGCCAAGGTCAGAACTTGGAAAAGATACTAGATACTAGGCCTCTCTGATTTTGCATCCTACCAAAGACATTTCTATGTTCAAGCCCCTGCTGCAAATACTTTGTGAACATGCAGTCCCACTGTGTGTAAGGAGGCGGACTCAAGAGCCCAGCCTTCTCCAAGCGGCTCTTCTATTTTGCTCTTCCATTTTACTAGCAAGATTAAGCTGACTTCACATCCCCAAGCATGCAGTGCAATTTCCTACTCAACCCCTTGAAACATTTTTCTGATTATCAGTTAACTGGTTAAAATTGCTTTTATCTTAACCAAAATGCCTAAATCATAAAGATATATCACTTACCAAGCCCTACCTTACTATGGACAGAGGACACACTTCATTGCTCACTTTTCACTTTGAGCTCTGGACCAAATGTCAAGAGATATAAATTAAGGGCCTTGGATTCCAGACTAAAGTTCTTGGAAAATGGTTAAAAACCTTAGCCCAGTATCCTAGAACAGCAGAGCACTATCAGAAACGCCCTTGCTTAATCCACAATGCTAAAATTTGATTGGATGACCCCAACACCTGCCAAGGGGCCCCTGACTTGTAGAGTTAACCCTTTAAATATATAATAAAGCTTACCATGGGGCACCATTCAGATCCGAAACTGGCCACCTCCCTGAGCTCAGAAAATACAGCTTTCATTTTAACCTTCTGTGTCTTGGCTTCCAACTGGAACCCATTATAGTAAAGATATTCAGATGAACGAGCTGTGGTCACAGCTCGGACAGGTATCATTAAGTTGGCTGATTCTGGCTGCCGGTTCCTACCCAGCTCCAGGAAGGACCCTACAAGGCAACTCCTTATGTTCAGCCTCCTGCTCCAAAAGGTAATTTTCTGATGTTATGTGGAATTATAGGGGTCTCTGCTCACTTAATTCCAAAAGAGTACTCTTTCTTCTCTACAATAAAACTAAAGTTTGGAGCTGGAGAGGTGGCTCAACAGACACAAACACTCTCTTTTCCTTCAGAGGTCCTGAGTTCAACCACAACCATCTATATTGAGATCTGTTGCCCTCTTCTGGCATGCAGGTGAACATGCAGACAGAACATTAATAAAATAAATAAAATCTTAAAAAAAAAACAAAAATAAAGTTTGAATAATATTCACATTAGAAATAAATACGTAATGTTATGCACTATTTATACATTAACTATATAATACATTAAGTATATAAAAACTGATATCTTAAAATGTTAAGTGTTTAAACATGTTTTCCCAATAAAAATAAAAGTGTTACCATCTAAGGCAGGTTAGCTGATCAGAACAAAACTAAGAAAAGCGTCACTGGTCTAAGACTATTACATTTTTATTCAACTGTAATTTATTGTCATCATTTCAATTCAATCAAAACAAGTCAGTATGTTTCTTAACTCATTTTCACCTCATGCAGTATGACTCATTGGCAGAAAGATCTCATACTGTCAAAATAAACCAACTTTTTCCATTTTTATAGTATACTATAAAAGCATATTTGCTTTTTATTTCTATAACAACTCTTGCACTAAAAAGCCTAATATTTTATTTTTCCTTCTCCACATATCAAATAAAACTATGTTACAAAAATTCTTTGAAGGTGATTGCTTCACCTAGGTTGTGCTGTTTCTGCCCTTCATTTTCTTTTGCGAACTATAAGGTAGACAAGATGACTGAAGCTCTCCTACCCAATGGACAAATGGGAATGTAGCAAGATTGAAATCAGAGAGAGAGAGAGAAGTTTGTTGATTTGACACTGCCATACTGATTTGACTACCATACTGTCCTCCCGGCCTCAACAAATGAGGAATTAGATTATTTTAAAAGTCATGCCACCACAAATAAAAATGCAATAAGCATGAGAATTCAGATAATTCTTTAAAAATCAAAATACATGAAAATTTACTGAGAAGACTCTTGGGATCAATCACAACTCTGTCATTTTATGAGAGCTCTGTGCAATGCAGGCACACATAACATGGATACTAGGAGAATGTGTGAAAACATGGTATATTGTGTTGTTTTTGGAAATGAGGGGGTGTGGGTGTAGGTAATATCTGCATATACATCAGATTACATACACTAAATACTTGCAGTTTTACATTGACTATAACAACACAACTTGATGTTACCTAATTTTAGTTTGTATGCATGGGAAGTCCCAAATTCAAGAGTTTATTTTGTATGCTAATAGAAGATCCCATATCACATTCAAATTTATTGTTCAATTATGGACCATGTTTTATTTACACTTTTTGTCTTCTTAAATTATACTTGGTGGGATAGCTTTTCTGATAACAATGTATTTTGTGCCAGTAAACTCTATACTGAAGTCTTCTTTCTATAGCTGTGTAAATTATTTCATATCACTTTCAATTTTATATTCTAACTGTAGGTTGCTAAACAAATTATTATGTAGGATAATATCTGTGGCAAGCCGTGGCTATTAGGCTATTAAGTTGCCGCGCCTAAAAGATGGTGCCTGCCGGATGTACTGACTGCTGATAAACAAGTCCATATTTGGTCAAGGTGAGCGTGGCACTGGCCCATTGGCTGCCTGCTGCAGGTCTGATGAGTGAGCATGGTTGGCTGTGATTGGCTGATGTGGTTGCCTATATAATTGGGAAGGGCCCGGGGAATGGGGGGAGAAGAAGCTTACAAAGGCCTGAATAAACTGCTTGAGGAAGAGCTGGTGGTTGTGTCTTCCTTGCTGGACGAGACAGGCGCGACAAATATCTACACTTTTATACTGTAATAAACAACACCAATGGAATGATGTATTTAGAAAACAAAGAAGTTGGTTATTTTCTATTTCAATATGAATTCAACAGAATATAAAGAAAATTTCTATGAATTTCTAAGAGGAAAGCTGATTCCAAAGCTATATCCCATGAAAAACAACACAGAATTCCAAATACAATAATGAAGTAAGATTGCACACATGGGCAACTGTGACCTCAAAACGTATCTCAGAGCTACAACTATCAAGAATGTGTACAACAGTTGTGACAAAATTAGGAGATGAAGAGAAAAAGCCAAAATCATAAGCCTAAAAATGTATTCAAATTTTCCTCAAAAGACCCAAGGAAACTCTGCCAGGAAAAATGTATACTTTACCATATGTACTTTTGGTTATATGTGTACAGAAATTAAATACACACAGACTTCAAAACTCTTACAAAAGCAACTCAAACTGACTGCTAACGTACATTTCTGACCCACTAGCTACTGTAGATGGATCTTCTAAAAGGAGAGACCACATGCTCCTTTGACCACCTAGCTGCTCCTCTACTGGAGGATCAGATCAAATGACTCAGAGAGCTGAGACCTTCCCAGCTGGGCCCTTCTACCTTAGGGGCAGACAGAGCCCTACTCTAAGAAATCTGTATTTTGTTACAACTTTCCAGTCTCCAAGACACAAGGAGACAGTTCCTCTTCCAAGTCACAGGTTCCTTTGTGTGCACATTCCAACACACAATGTTCAGTGCAGCTATCTCTAGCTCATAGATGAGAAATCCCAAAGCCAAAGAAGTCAAAGTCAAACACTAACAACAATTATAGCAAAAAGTGACTATGAATTTGAAAGTAAGGAGTGGTAAATGGGAAATGAATGAAAAAAAAGATAAAAAAAAAAAGGTAAGGACATGGATGATTTTAGGTATGGTATGGTAGAAAGTTTATTATACATAAAAGGGACAGAATAGACAGAATGGACAGGGACATCTGGGAGAGTCCAGAGGGGACATGACTGTGAGCCTTATGAGGAAAGGGAGGGGAGGAGAGGGGAAAGCCAGACCAAGAGGTTAGAATATTAAATAATAGATGAAAAAGATCAGGTAAGCAAAATGCTTGTGTTACATAAGGAAGACCATTCAGGGGAAGGGAAGCTCAGCCCCTGTGCTAGAAGGCTGGGCATGCCAACCATTACCCTACGACAAGTAAAAACAGAAGGATGCTGGGAGAACCAGCAGCTGGGCCAGCTTTGATTTGTTAAATGGGTATCTCAGCCACTTGTCCCAGCATATGAGACTTAATAGTAGGGAAGAATGAGGCAATTGAAATGATTCAACTATAATCTCTAAAACTGTTTTAAAAATTTGAAACAGATTTCATACCCAATAGTTTTCTGGGACTAGACATGCATAGCAGAGCTGACCAATTATTATGCACTCCTTTTCTCTTGGGGTGAGCCATTCTTAGAATAATAATTTAATTCATGTTAGGCTTGGCCACTCCAGTTTGTCCAGGTCTTCTGTGTTTGTTGAACCAGTATAACTACAGAAATTTGGTTTCTAGAAATAAGTATAGGTCCTCTTCCAGAATCTTGATTGCCTTGGTCTGTGAACTCCAAGTAGTGCCAGTCTTGACTTTTCCTAATCATCTAAAATTGAATAACTGACACTTCTATCCAAGCAGGAAAGCACTCACCATCCTTCTTCTCCACCCCTTGCTGTGCAATGAAGACACCATCTTCAAAGTTGGTGAGTGAACTCAATTCATACACAGGTGCCTCTTTATTTGTAAATGCCCACCCTACGAGAGCCAGGGATGTTTCAGAAACCTCATTCACTGGTCTCTTTTCCATTTCACTGACCAGGTTAAGGTCCAGCCTGAAATGAGTTGCAAGACACTGGGCCACAAAGGCATGATAAGGTGCTCAAAGAAAGTCTTAAATATACAGCATGAAAAAAGGCTGAGTTTTGGGAGACATTGCTCTAAACAGAAACTAATCAGAAATCCCTTTTTAAATAGAAATAAAATTCTTTTTAAAAAATTATTTACTTTAATTTTATTTTCAATGCATTAGTGGGAAGGTGTCAGATCTCTTGGAATTGGCATTGCAGACAGTTGTGAGCTGCCACGTGGGTGCTGGGAATTAAATCTGGGTCTTTTAGGAGACAGTGCTCTTAACCACTGAGCCATCTCTCCAATCCCAGGAATGAAATTCTTAATGACTGGGAAATGTTGGAGAAGAGAAACAAATAAGAGATTAGAGCAGTGATGCATAAAGAAAATAAAACTTAGTAAGTAATACCAACAATTGGCATTTTTAGAAAGATAAATATAATTAAAAAGAAACGTAGATATACTGACTTTGAACAAAAGCAGGCCCTTCTATGGTAGAGCTAATGGCTTGGTCAGATACTTTTTGACCTTGATTCTACCTGCAGTGTTAGCTGCTGAGATTGGTAACCTGACATACAAAGCTCCCACCAACAGCAGAGTCTCAAATTTTGAGCAGACATAGACCTGTCTAGGAAGACTAAATAAATGCATAGGATAGACCTATTATAAATTCAATATTCACTGGCTCCATCTACCATACCCAAATTGAACACTCACCAATCTGGTTTCACTCACATCCAATAGTTACTACATGCTAGAAATTTAAAAATCACCAACCCTGTGGGAATCATGTCCTTTTTCATAGGGTGACCCCTGCAGCTGACTGCCTTAAACTTTTGTCTTTGATCTAGCTATTGCTACCCTGTTTCACCCAGCAATTGTACATAATAAATTGTTCTTCCTGTTCTCAACAGAAGGCAGAAACCATGCTCCACATGCAAATCATTTCACTGTAACTACAATAGACAGTATTACACTCCCAAACATGTTCCTGGCTCTTAAGAAGGAAATCCATTTTATTCTCAATACATGGATAACTTAGTGAAAGCTCACAAGGCCTAGGCCCCCTGTCTGTTACTGGCTATGCCAAGAATGTTAATGGATTTGAGAAAGAACTATGCCATTCCCCTTATCTGAAGGCTTCATGGAATGCCTTCATTATTCAGGTCAGCCATGAACACAAGTTTTGTTTTGTTTTTCCTTTTCAAAGCGTTGTCAACCAGTATAGACTTACCCCTGTGAAAAAAACTATTCTTTTCTCAAAAAGAACTGGACCTTTAGGTAAATGAATTTTAATTCAGAACATGGCTGCTCTGGCAAGAAATCACATCCAAAGACTTTCTAGGTCTGTATGATTTGGTTGGAATACAGACACACTTTAATCCCAGGAGAAAGAGATAAGCAGATCTTTGTGGTCAAAACTAATCAGGTATAGAGCAAGCTTCAGGAAAAGAAAACGTAGGTCTGGGTGTGGTGGTACAAACCTTTAATCCTAGCCCTCAGGAAACAGAAGCATGCAGATGTTTGAGTTCTAGTCATTTCTGCTTAGGCTGTTCAGCTGAGTCAGTGAGTTGAGAGGAAATGCAGTCAAGTTGAGCTTCCAGAATTCAGAAAAAGATTTACTGGGAGCCATTTACAGACACAAGCTGAAGAGAGAAACTAGACACAGGTGAAGACAGACAGAGCCACAGATTTAGAAGCATCCAAAAGATTATAACATATTGCCAAAGTTAGTATGAGGTCAAGCGGAGCAATTCAGTCATAAACTATGAAAAGCCAGATTGATTCTGTCACCTTGGAGGGGAGTCTGAGCCAGAACAGCTGAGTTGAACAGGCCAGCAGGAGTTCAGAAAGAACTAGAAAGGGTAAGCTTATTCAGCACTAAGTCTCATAGGATGAAAACATTCTAGGCCCAGATTGGATTGTATGGAGGCTAGAAGCTTGCAGCTCTAAGCTTAGGTTAGCAGATGAAGGCACTAGTCTCCTGGAGGACAATTACATCAGGGGAATAAAACATACTTTAATACCTTTATGTCACCACAGGCTGTAATGTAGGTTGTGACCCTGTAAGACCCCCTTGAACAGCTTCGTAGAGGCTTTGATAAGATGCTCTTTGATAAGAGCATCGGCCTGGTAACTGGTTGTAAATCACAGTTGTCTCTCTCCTTTGCTAGGGTTGGGGCCAAATTTCTGGACAAACCCAGTCATCATGTGTATGCTAGCATGCTAATCTCTAACAGGCCTGGTTAGCACACTATTTACCTGTGGGGTGATTTAGAGTCAGCCCTCCCTTGGCTAAATTCTGTTTAGTGTCACCTACTATTTCCCAAGCACTGGAAATCCTTTACATCATCAATTATACTCTTCCTCATCACAACTTAATATTGGAGTGCTATTCAATACACGAGATGCCGTTTACAACCCCCACAAAACTACCTCCGAATGGATCTCACACCTAAAGGTTAAATGCTAAGAGCAGAACTTGTAGAAGACATGAGAGAAACTGGAATAGCGAAGACAAACTGATGTACTCCGAGTTTGTCATCCCGCCACAAGGATGATTCTGCCCACAAACCCCTGCTGCAAATGCTCTGCGCAGATGCGGCTCCCGCACTGGAGTGACTCAGTTGCCACCACTGGGTCCAGCGAGCATCCAGGACCACAAGGGCCCGCCCCAGGGGCCGCCATTGACCAACCAGTCTTGGAAGAGACCCCAAACACCAGCTGCCACCGATCAGCCGCCACCTTCTCCTCCCCGCTCTCACCATGTCGCGATTCAGTGCTGAACCTGCAGAAAAGCTTTCCGGGAAGACACGCCCCATCTCATTACTGGCGGGTCAAGCCGGAGGCCCTGATTGGACAGAGAGACTTGAGTGACAGGAGCCCCTTCCTTAGGGTTAGGGTGTGCCCCTTAGGGTTAGAGTGTGCGGAAGGGACACAGCCCATTAGTCCCTGACCCCAGCTTCCAGTCCAGTCCAGAACGAGTCTTCGCCAGATCTGCAGAGATTCACATTTCCGCAGCGCTAATGCATGTCCTCCTATAGTCTACAAGTCTGCCTGCACACCCAGCCTTGAAACAGCCTCGGGACCGCCCAGCCTTCCCACCCTGGCCACTCAGCCACTTGCTGCTCCCCTCTGTGGGAGGGAACCCTAGGTTCCCCAACTTAAGCTCTCAGGGCCTGCCTGAGCTCCCCCACAGCACTCAGTAGGTGGTTCTGCTTCTTCCTCCTGGAGAATCAGGCTTCCATAGCCCATTACTCAACTGCAGTGGAGATACCCATCTGTCCCACAAATGGAAGGGGTCCTAGAATATTAACAGGTAAGGAGAACTTTTTAAATTATTCATACATTTTATAATTAAAGAACAAAATACAAATCAAGGTGACTTCTCTATTAAATTGCCATGGTGTTTAAGAGCTTTAGCAGATGTATATTACATATAAATAGTAGGAATATAAAATATAAAAGGTAGGAATCACATACTCCAAGAACCCCATTCCTGTGAGATGATTAACATATCTAGAGAACATATACACTACAATCAAACAATTCTGACAAAATGATTGCAGGATTCTTAAGTTGTGCTAAATCATATTCATCTTTGGTGGAATGTCTAGCTTATGGTGATTTACAAGTACTACAAAGGAATTTATGAGATTTTATAAATGACTCTCACAGGAGTTATATAGTCTTCTCAGAGAACAATATGAATTGTGTTTTGTAATAAATGCAAAATGCACACTTGGCAAAAACTATAAAAGCTGATAACAGAATTTTGGTTGGGACTGTGTGTTCCATATATTTTTCATTTCTTAATGTTATGAATATTTTTAATTTTTTATATTAATAAAATTTATTCACTTTGTATCCCAGCTGTAGCCCCCTCACTCAATCCCTCTCAGTCTCATCATCCTTCCCTCATTTCCATCCATGCCCCACTCCATCTGTCTTTTCTGAGACTGATTCTCCAACCAAGGGCCATGCATGGAGACAACCCAGAACTTCTACACAGATGTAGCCCACAGTAGCTCAGTATCTATGTGGGATCCATAGTAATGGGAACAGGGACCATCTCTGACATGACTCAGTGTCTAGCTCTTTGATCAACTCCTCCTGAATAGGGAGCAGGCCATAGAGGAAGACAATTCAGCCAGACCTGATAGGCTAGGGTCAGATGAAAGGGGAGGAGGACCTTCCCTATCAGATAAATTTCAAGAAACAAGATTTGTGTTTTGTGGCTTCATACTGGGCTCAGATAACTGCACCTACATTTCACCTGGTACCTGTGAACACCCTGAGAGAAAAACAGTTAACAGATGACAAACTTTGTGGAGCAGTGTTTTTAGCAGCCATAGCAAAATGGGAAGGGAAACAAAACAAAACATCTGTATTAGTAAAGATTCTCTAGCTGAACAGAACAAATGGAATGAATGTACATATGTAGAAAGTGAGTTTTAGAATGGCTCACAGGCTATGTTCCAACTGGTCCAACAATGCCTATCTACCGATGGAAAGTTGAAGAACGCATTTTGCAGGGCCCCTGCACCTGTATTCAACCTCTAAAAGTTGTTGCTGCAGGCTATGGAGGACACAGGTTTTCCCTTAATTTAGAAACAAAAAAAAAAAAAAAAAAAAAGCTTGAGAGAATTTATTCCAAATTTTAACACAAACAAGTAATTGACCTGTATTGTACATGCACAACAATTTCAGTTCCTCTCCTCTGCTCACACACACAAAAAGCATAAAGTGTACATGACACTACTTCACTCTTGGAGGAAAACATGGCTGTGCTTTGGGCTGGTTTTGTGTTTCTGAGTTTTCTGCAGTGTTGTGGCAGTTATGATCCCACAGGTGATGACACATAGGGTGATCAGGTGTAGCCACCCAGGTACATAAAGAGGCAAGGTGCAGCAACTTTGATACAAAGGACAAAGACCAAACAAACCATTCCCGGATGTGTAAATGGACAAACACACACACACACACACACACACACACACACACACACGCACTTGAGGACCACTTCATTCCTTCTCAAATAACAAGGGTTCCAGGTCCTGAAGTAGTTTTGAACAATTTTTGTTTTGTTTTCATTTTAATGGCAAACATACAGATAAAAATTTGGCCAGGGATTTGGTTCTGGCTCCTGATTGGTGTCAAATGAGACCAAATTCCCACTGATCTCCATTTATTGAGGAATATCTGAGGATGCATATGTCTTCAGTCATGGCCTCTTAAAAGACTATCATAATATTTAGTGAAGTTTAGCAAATGATGATGTTATTCCTGTTACTCAATTTCATCTCTGGTGAAAATTCATAATCTGAGGAACATGTGGAAGGTTTTCTAAAATGACTCTCCCCTACATGCACCACTTTCACACACTCAAAAAAGATACAGCATTATTCTTTTCCCATGTCTGACAAAATCATAATTTCTGAAGAGCCTACACTGCCAAAAACTCACTAGCTAGCACCCAGAACACATGCACCTATCACGAAGTATAAGAACCTTTGATACAATGACCATCATCATGTACCAAGATGGCCAGTATGAACCAGACCATCACAGTGAGGCTGCCCAATGACCAGTGTTATAGTGGAATTCAAATAAAATTATAGTCTTTAACCCAATAATCACTCTGCATGGTAGACTGTCCAGGTGAGTCAGTGAGGGAGATTTGTGCTTGTGAGAGTAGCATCACTCCCAGCAGCCACAGAAGTAGACATGCAGCTCAGCTCTTCCTGCCAGTCTTCACATTCTCCCAAACTGTGCTCAGCCTAAACCCAGAAAACCATCAGTACGCCTACCTTCCAGCTAGCTCCAAATGACAGTGAAGCATCTCCAACACTTCTAAGAACATGAACACTTCCTGATGTGTGCTTGACATCACTGAACCAGCCAGGAAAATGTCTGTTATTATCCTGGAAGTAGTAACTCGTGGCTTTCACCACGATCATACAAAATGTTTAAATAATGTGACATCTTCCAAAACACACAACAGGAAGCATCAATGTAACTTGGTATTGTTGCCTTTTTTTCCCCTCTCATTCATCACAATAAATTCTCAGCCTAGCTATGATTTTCTAGGTCCCAAAGTTCCTTTGTTACAATCCTAATATCTTCTCAAACCAAAATGAATGTTATAACCCAGCAGCTATTTCTTTCTTCCTGAGCAAATGTAGTTATCCAAATGGAATTGGTGAATTCCTTTTTGATGGTGTCACCCAAGCTGGTGCACCTCTCCAGAGAAGATGGAAAAGAGTAAATTCCCTAGGATGGTGTCCTAAAGTGAATCAAGTATGGCAAAGCATGATAACAGGAGCCATGCTGGCCCTGCCTTGATTTCCAGAGTCTTCAATATTTCACAAGGACAAACAGTGAGGTCAACCAAATCTCAGCATATGGTTCCTATATTATCATTTAAGATATGCTCAGGAAAACAATAGGATTTTTTATTAGGATTTCCCACAAATACCTTCACATTGGCTGTTTGTGCACGGGGTGCCCACAAATACCCAAAGTCTCATGGGTCTGAGAAAGGTAAGAAATAATAGTCAGAGAATCAAAAAAACACCCTTGAGAGAAGACAAATCCTGTACAATTGGAACAAGGACACAGAAATAAACCCACACTCCTACTAAAACTTTACTTTCAACAAAGACAAAATCATACAATGGAAAAATGACAGCATCTTCAACAAATAGTTGTGGTCTAACTAGATGTCTGCCTGTAGAAAAATGCAAATAGACCTCTTTGTATATCACCATGCAGAAACTCAAGTCCAAGTGGATCAAAGACCTTGACATAAAACCAGAGACTCTATATCATTTAGAAGACAAGGTAGAAAAAAGTTTGGAACTCAGTAACATGGGAGACAATAGAACAAATCAGCGCAGGCTCTGAGATCAACAATTA
>JAEOAE010000432.1:0-95612 GCA_036365155.1 Meriones psammophilus | reverse complement strand
AGTTGTTGTGTTTGCTTTCTTCTGTTTGAGAGCTTTCAAGTGTGCTGCTAAATTACTAGTATGGGATCTCTCAGTTGGTTTATGTAAGCACTTTATTTTCTAAATATACTAAGAGCTTTTCTCTTAGGGTTGCTTTCATTGTGTCCCATAAATTTGGGTATGTTTTACCTTCATTTTCACTGAAGACTAAAGAATTTCATTTTTTTCTCCATAATTTTATTTTTCTCATTAGTTACATTTTGTTGATTCTTCCCAGCTGTATCCCTCATTCCCTCCCAATCCCACCCTCCTTGCTTTGTGACTGATTATATGGTCAGATTTGGAGAAGGATTTATGAGCCGCAAGAAATGTTCTGTAGATATCTGTTTAGTCATTTTGATTCAAGATGTCTGTTAGTTTCTTTAATTCCCCATTTACTTTTTGTCTTGATCTGTCCTTTGAGAAAGTCAGGTGTGGAAGTCTGTGAAGTTAATGTAACTATTCAATGTGTGATTTAAGCTTTAGTAATATTTCTTTTATGAATGATACTATCCTTATATTTGCATCATAGATGTTCATTATTGAGTGGTTGTAGTGGTGGGCTTTTCCTTCAGTGAGTATAAAGTGTTCTTCCCATCTCTTTTGATTAATTTTGATTGAAAACTTTTTTTGAGACATGAAAATGGCAACTTCATCTTTTTTTTTTTTTTTTTTTTTTTTGCTTTTGTCAAAACCTTTTCCAGCCCTATACTCTGAGGTAAAGGCTATCTTTATTCATCATTATTTTTTAGTGTAATCACCCACACCTAAGAACAGTCTCTCGCTAGTATCCCTAATGCCCTATCAAGGCATACACTCAGAAGAATTCTCTACAAGACAATACACAGCCAACACCCTTTCCTAAGATCCAGAGAGAGAAACAGAAGTGAAGAAATTAAACACCATAAACCTAAAATAGACAAGTGCAGATAGCAACAACTATAATCACAATCATCCCAAACCCAGATAAATAGACACCAGAGTGAAATCAAAATCATTAACACCCAAGACAGCAAATCACCACAACCCTACTAGAGGAGACCCTGAGAAATTCAATATAGCCACAGAACAAGACAATGATTTCAAAACATAGATAAATCAAGGATATAACAGAGGATGTGGATAAAACCTCAATGATGTCTTGAAAACAAAAAAAAAGTGAAATAAAACACTGAAGATAGTTGAAGATACTTTATTAAAAAAGGAATCAATAAAATTAAAAACTGAGATGTATCTAGAAATAAAAAAAAAACCTGAAGAAGTCTAACAAAAACTCAAGTGATAAGCCTCACTAACAAAACAGTCCAAACATGAAAAAACATTCTCATGACTAGAGAAAATGCTATTCCTTAATTTCTCATCCATCAGATTCTCTGTTTCTTGATTTTACTGAGCTCTTTAATCTATTTTTTGAGTTTTGTGTAGAGTGATAAATAGGGATCTTTTGAATTATTTTATGTGCATACTTCTAGTTTGACCACAACAATGTGTTGAAGATGCTGTCTTTTTCCAGTGTTTATTTCAAGATTTTTTTTTTTTCATTTTAAAAATATCAAGTGTCCATAGGTATTTGGATTTCTGCCTGGGTCTTTGATCTCATCATCCCAATCCCTCCCTTTGACCAAAGTGTTTGTTACTCTGCAAATACCAAACTGTTACTTACTACTATAGTTTTCAGTTCAATTTAATCTTTGGATGGGTGATCCCTCTAGAAGTACATATGTAGGATTGTTTTAGCTGTCATGGTTTATTTGTGCTTCTATTTGAAGCTGGAAATTGTCCTTTCAACATCTGGTAAGAATTGTCTGAAATTTTAATGAAGATTGCATTGAATGTTAATGTTGATTTTTTTTTTTTTTAGGATGGACAGTTTTATTCTATTAATATTACTTATCGATGTCAAGGGGAGATCTTCCTAGCCCTTGCCCAGGCATAAAGATAAACAATCTTTAAAAGTACGGCAGAAAACTGAAAAAAATTTCGGCATAACAAGGGACCGCCATCATTCTGAAATCATAGCAGTGTAAACAAAGCTAAAATACTTTCATCAAATACACACCCAAATAAAGGCTAATATTCAAATGCATAAATAAGTCAAAAGAAAAAATAGATATCAATAAAATATATGATACAAATAAAACACACATACAATTCTAAATAAAGATATTTATTAATTAGAGTTTATTCACTTTGTATCCAGCTGTAGCCCCCTCCTCACATGCTGCCTCACTCTTTTTCTCCTATCCCTTCCCCAAGTCCAATGATAATGTAGGACCTCCTCCCCTTCCATCTGACACTAGTAATACAGGTCTCATGAGGACTTGCTTCTTTGCCTTCCTCTGTGGACCAGTAAAGCTGCTATCCCCTCAGGTGGAGGTGATCAAAGAAACAGTCCATGAGTTCATGTCATGTCACTATTTTCAGATGATAGAATAGTAAACATGAGGATGACCCCAAAAATTCTACCAGGGAACTCCTAGAGCTAATAAATCAAAAATTAGTAGTTCAGCCAAGTGGCTGGATACAAAATAAACTCAAAAAAAAATTAGCAGCAATCCTTTGATATAAACAAAAGACAAAAAGGATGAAAAAGACAGTACAGAAATAACACCCTTCACAATAGCCACAAATTTCATAAAAGTACCTTGGTAATTCTAACCAAGCAAGTCAAAGACTTGTATGTAAAACTTCAGTCTCTGAAGAAAGAAATGGAAGAAGATATCAGAAGAGAATTCTTAAAGAAATAATTCAAATGGCTGAGAAACATTTAAAGATATGTGAAAAGTCCATAGTCATCAGGAAAATGGAAACCAAAAGTGGTTTGAGATATGGTCTAAAGAGAGTCACAATGGCTAAGAATATTCAGACATTGCTAGTAGGAGTACAAACATATTCTGCCACACTAAGGACATCTTTTAAGCACTGGACATCTTTGTGGCTTTTCCACAGCAAGATGGGGATTGTTCTACCTCAAGAACCAGCTATACCACTCTTTGGCATATATCCAAAGAATGTTTCATCTCATCCTTCCATGGAGAAATTTGTGCAAACATATTTATGATTGCTCTAATCAGCACTTCCATAAATTGGATATAACCCAGATGTCCATCAACAGAAGACTAGATAAAGAAAATGTGGACATTTGCACAACAAAATGTTACTCAGTCATTTTACAAAGTAAATCATGAAATTTCAAAGTAAATGCATATCTACAGGTAAACTAGAAAAAAATCAGTCTGAGTGTAATAACACAAGTTCAAAAATACAAATATCGCATGTATCTACTTACATGTTAATATTACTTGTAAAGTGAATGATAAGCAAGCTATAGTACATAATACCATGTAGGATACACACAGAAAAAAGGACTAGTGTCTGAGAAGAAGTAAATAGATCTCCCTAGGATAGGGCAATAAAATATTTATAGATGGAAAATGGGCTCATAAGAGAGAATCAGTTGGAAGTGGGGAGGCAAGGGGACATTAAGGAAAGTAATATGAAGAAAGACAGCTAAAATTAAATGTTATTTGAATGTTACTGTAGTAATCTAATCTAATTCCTAATATTTTAGGAAGCAGAAGAAGAAGCCTAAAATATATACATAACTGAAGGTGATCCAAACGAAAAACTAAAAAAGATTCCCAACAGGATGCCACTTGTCATCAAATGAGGATTCCAATACTTGGAATGGTTTATATCTACTTGAGGTGTTGGCCAAAGGAATCTTATGGGAATGCCTAAACAATGCAGACTTTTGTCAAGATTATAGTTTGCTCTCCACAAATGGATTGCAGGTCTTTATTTCTGAATACAACACATACACAACTCACTGAACATAGAGAAAAACTAAGCTGGTGTAGGTATATTTATCTATATCTAGGGAGATATATATATATAGGGAGATATATAGACAGATATATATATGTGTGTGTGTGTGTGTGTAATTTGTATATATTTTTTTTTAAATTCCAGTAACCAAAATTTTATAAGATTACACATAGGAGACATTAGTTATTTTGTTTGTTTATATATAAGAATTAACATTACATCATTTTTTTCACATTCCTACCTTCAAAGCTTCTTGCAGTTTTAGCTCTTTTGAAATTTTATGGTTCTGTTTTCATGAATGGATTTTACATAAGTTAGATATCAATTTTTATTTGCATTATATTGTTTATATTGTATTATAACAATAATATATAATAATACAAAATTATATCACTAGTAAGTATGATAAATAATATTTCAGTAAATTAGAAAAAGTATGGAGATGAAGTGTTTTTCTTTTTGGTTGTTGTTATGAGACAGATGGCTGAGTCCAGCCATCTCAAGACATGTGCTGCCAGGTTCAAAACTGAATTCATATTTACAGGCTCCAAAACCTACTCCAATCCTGATTCTTCAGATGATTCATGTTTGACTTTAAATCAGGAAATAATGTAAAGAGGAAAGTGGCTGATAATCTAAACTAAGCACACAATTCATAAATGTGTTGCCTGTCATGACTTAAATTGACTATAAGCAGCTTGCCCCCTCTTTTGGTCCTGTATAATTCTGAATTTGGTGCCAGACGTCCAGGAGGAGGTCTGAATGCAAAAGCTGAGTTGAAAACCCTGAACTGAGGTGTCGTGCATAAGGTTGAGTCACTAGTGTTTACTTTCTTGGTCAAAACCTCCTTTAATCCACTGATAAGGGATGTCCTCCTCCTCTATCTTACTGTAGCTTATCAGGTCTCATCAAAACTGTCTGGATCTACTTTCCCTGTTGCTTAGTTTAGCCACCTTGACTAGTGGAAGTGATCAAAGAGCTATCAAAATGGTCAAAGCCTGACTGTCCCTGCTCTCCTTCCTAGGAGAAATCAAATGTTGAAACTACTTTCACAACAGCAATCCAAAACAAACAAGCTGTTTTTGGATGAACTACAATTTTGTCTCAGACTCTGGTCCTCTCCAAAGTCACTGTGGACTATGATGATATCATACAGATTGTTGAAGAAAGAACCAAACATGTTTTTCACCCACAAGGAGGAACCAGGTGTAGAGCCTCAGGGCTATGGATTCCAAGAATACCTGGATGAGAGGAACAGAACAATAAAAAGACAGCAAATTCAGAGCAAGTCTGGCTACAGTGACAGAAATATCTCAGCACTGTGACCCTCAGTTTTCTGGACTTTGCTACAGTGAATGAGCTGGCCTGTCATGAGAACCTTTGAGTATGCACAGACTGAGAGCCTGAAGCAACAGGAGGAAGCAGCTTAGCATTAAAAGTCTTCTCTGACATTATTGAGGTCTCAGCCTGTTGCAGGACCTAAGCCAATAATCTCCTTGGATCTGCCTTGATGCAGGGGACTGTCTCTGTGTAGTGAAGAGCCTGACATGTCCCTTCCTTTGATTTGCCTCAGCCTCCTCCTGCAACCTGTGTATATATCATTGGAGATATCTCTGTTCGGTTGTGGCAATTACAGGGAGACCAACACCTACAAGGAGGCAGATGTTAACATCGCTACATTTATCCCCATTTCCACCCCACTTGATCTATCCGAAAATGACGAGATTTTTTTTGACAGAGAACCAAGTCTAATATGGAATTCTGACCTGTGAGTACTTGCTTGAATGTGCTATGGTTGTTCTGGTTAAAAGATAGTATATGACCTGCTAAACACATGTAATTCCATTGAGAATAATGAACTAGATACAGAACAATGTGAAAAACAGTTTCACATTTTTTTTTCTGCTTCATTGTGCCTCTGCAAACATTTCCACTTCTCTTTGTTATGTTTCCAGTCAGAAAGAAATCAGGGATGGAAAAACAAAACAAAACAAAATAAAACAAAAAACAAAACAACTTTTGTGTCTCTCCATGGTATGATTCCATGGTGAGACTTACATATTTTTAACACACTGACTCTAATATGTCAAGATAAGTTTCCATTCTTCTCAGGTATATTTGGCCATCCAAATGTCTTATGTTTGAATATCTGTTTCTTTCCAGAGACTTGGAGAGTTTCTGCTAAAGTGACCTTCAGTACTTGTCCTCAGTACAAATCTTAGAATCTCTGGGTTCACGTGTTCTGGCTTTAGTATCTTTAAAGTTTCTCAGAGTTTAGACACTGTGATCATACTTATAACTTATTTATCACTGATGTTGTAATGTAGTGTTCTGAAATTCATATCATTCATGACCATATTCTGTTCTCTGCTTAGTTAGCTCTGCTGGAAACCCAGTATTCCCTGACTTGATTGGTGGTTTTATGATTTTCATTTGCAACCTTTCTATCTGTCTTTCTCCTCCCTCACAATTTCAATTTTGTCTTATGATTTGTCTTTTATGGTACTCAGCTGTGTACAGCTGTTTATTCTATCCCTCATCCAAGTTCTCATGGAGACTGCTGATTCTTGTCTCAATGCCCAGTGGAATTCATTGCTTGGTTCTGTCTTCTTTTCTGTTGTTCATCTCTTTACTTTCTGAAATATTCATCTGCCACTTTATCTCTCTGAGAAACTGTATGGTAGGTTATTGGTTATTTATGATAATGTGGAGGACTCATTAGGCTTTTTCATATTCCTGTTTTTCAGTTGATGCTATAATTGGTACATATATTCATTTGAAAATCAGTGTTGGGAATAGGGTGGTCCATTGAAGAAAAGTACCTACTTGAAACCTCAATACGTATTTCCTCTATGAGTAGGAAACAAACATACTAGCCTAAGGTCCTGGTAGTTGTATTGTTATGGAGTACTTGAATAGAAAAAACAAGCCCAGGATGTCTAATTTATTCTGGAAGACTCTTAGGAATGTTTTCACAAGATAGAGAAAGCACAGTTCAGTAGCCCATTGCAGCCAGAGAGAGAAGGAATCCCAACACAGGAGGAAGAAAAGAGCCCATCCTCAGAGATAGATAAAAGACAGAAAAGACTGAATTGTTAATTGACAAGTCTTAATCTAGATTCTGTTTGACCTGTGATAGGTGGATCAAGTCTCAACACCTTGAAATTTAAATCATAGTTTTTTAAAGTTTACACACAGATATACAAGTTCTAAATATATTAACAGGACCACAATCTATAATCTACACTGAAAATCCCACTGTAGGAAAAGCAGGTAACAAGTGTCTGTAAACAGTTAGAGTAGACTGATGCTTTACAGACAAGCTTGGGCACCAAAAGATAGTTCTGGGTTTAAAAACAAACAACCTTTCCTCTCTCTGAATATGTAATGACAGATAAGATTTCAACACAATGAGAAGCATTGAAGTATATCTTCAGCAAGAATGAAAGGACATTAAAAGTTTGATCCTGTAACTATGAGAAGACTAGCCAGTGCTTTCACCTGGTGGTTTTCATAGCATATCAAAACTCCACTGATTAATATTTTAAAACTCTGAAATTTTATACTCTTTAAGTCTCATG
Source organism: Meriones psammophilus (assembly GCA_036365155.1). Classification (NCBI taxonomy): domain Eukaryota; kingdom Metazoa; phylum Chordata; class Mammalia; order Rodentia; family Muridae; genus Meriones; species Meriones psammophilus. The sequence continues at coordinate 88,185 of JAEOAE010000432.1, read as the reverse complement.
TTCACATACTTTAAACCACTTTCTCTGACATTTACAACTTGCATTTACATACCTTAAATCCCTTTCTTAGACATTCAAAATTTCCATCAACTTTAAAGTACTTATTTTCCCCCATCGATGCATTTACCAGGAGACATATTTGATTGATAACTGGGAGAAATGATTGACAAGCAAGTTCTTTTAAATGAAAGAACCATAAAATGTAAACTGTTAGGTATTCGTAGCCTTAGTTTGAATTTCATTTAAATCTAATTTTGTGAGATTAGATTTTTCAGTGTGAAGCCAGCAAGATAATGTCTTCTTCAGCAGGGAATCTAGTATCTGTAGAAAAGAACAAGGCCTGTCTTTCATGCATGATATGGACAGAGCATACAGCTGCAGCATTGTTCAGAGGAGCTGCCTAAAGTTTCATAACCTCTGTTAAACTTTTATAGTGACAACTTCCTATAAAAATGACAAGAGATCTCAGATGGGTAAATTTGAGCAGGAAGTATAATTCAAATGGCCTCTATACCACTCAAAATGACAGAGATTTAATGGATACCTGAGCACCCAGTCTGGGATCCTCAATGGCATTTTCAAAGACTATGTAGGGAAGCAGAGGTCAACAGTCTTTGGATGCCACACAAAATAACATTTTCTTCAGCTGCCACACAAGGCATCATGAGCCTCCAAATATCAGACTTGTGAGGTTTGAGAGATTTTTTTTTTATGGAGCAGGAACTTGGGAAAAATAACCTGCCTTGGCCAGGCAGAGTAGAGGATTTAATTCAACAATGTCTATAGATTTGGCAGGGATTTATTGTTGGGTGAAGCATGTGGCAATTCATGGCTCAGTTGTCAGCATTACCACAGTTGAAATATGATCAAAGAAAAGGCCATTTCTGCCTATCTTATCTGTGGATAGGCATAGCAACCAACTCCAGAAATCTGTTAGAAAATTCCTTTTTCATTAAATTCCTTAAATCTATACTCAGCAAAACTCTCTGAGGGCTTTGAGGTAGAGCATGTAATTTATTACCATATTTTTCACTTGAATATTTATTTTTATTAATTCAATTTACATCTTGGTCATAGGCCCCACACAATCCTCCCAATTCTACAATGTCTCCCACACCCTCCTCCACTATTCTGTCCCCTACCTACACACCCCAGCCCCTGTAGCCTTATGATGACTGAATTTGTGTTTTTCCCCTGTGGTCTGTTAGGGCAGTTTCATCAGGGGTAAGTGATCAAAAACAGAAAACGTAGTCCATGTCCACTCCACCAACTAGTGGGACCACATGAAGCCTAATCAGCACATCAGCTACTTATATGTACAGGTCCTAGGCTGAGGACATGCATTGTCCTTGGTGGGTGCTTCAGAATCCATGGGTCCCTCTGGTCCCTGGTTGATTGGCCCTAATGATCTTCTTGTGGATCATGAATAAGTATACAGATATAACCAACTGAATTGACTTTAGTCCATTGACTATTGCTTTTATGTGATTGGAAAAATGTAAGCCCTCAGCTCAAATGGAAAAAAAGAGAATATTTATTGAATAAATTTGAGAGTCTGTGAACATAATTTAGGTTATCCCAAATTCATGATAAAATATGGAATCAGTTTCATGCATAGTAACATAATAAATAAAAAAAATTATAAATCCATTACAGCACTGGAAACCTCAGAGAGGATGTTAACAGCAAAATGGGGCAAGGTATCATACAGGCCTAAGATGGCTATATGATGTCATTCTTGTCTTTTAGATTGGCAAAAGCCAGTAGTGTGCTGGGTTACTACATTCTAAAATGATTTTATTCATCAGATATAGGAGATCCTCTTAACCACAGAGATGTCTAAGAAATGTCTACTCAGGGTGCTATGGGTAGCCTGGGCTATGGTAATGAGCCTCTCAAACTACAACCTTGCAATCTTTCCACATCAATGAAGTTTTTATAGCCAGTCTTTGCAGACACAGCTCTTTTCAGGACTTCTCATTGATACATGTATACATTCATACAGTTCAATATTTAGTGTGGGAAAAACCTTGGGGAAGAGTAATTCTCTTTCTCTCAGTTGTTGTTAATTGCCTGCTTTTGCCCAGTAGATTCTCTCTTAATTTGGTTGTACTACATTAATCACTTCCTGGTGATGGCAGGACAGAAGGCAGAATCCTTCCTTTGGTAGAACCCAGTGGACTTCAGGCTCATGATTTCTGTTAAGCTCCCTCTATTAGGGGCACCCAGACTCTTATCTACCACAGGTTTTGAAACAAGCTTCTGATGACTCATACCCAAGCACTGAAGGCTATGTGTGACACTGTTCAACCCACCTACCTGCAACAAAGTTCCACTTTCTCCCATTGTGAGCACTTTTGTACTGTCTTAATGTACTTGGAGTTTTCCTCTATTTTATATGCTATTTTAACTTACTCTCCCTGCCGCCTTACCCAGGAAACTCTACTCATTCATTTAATCTGCAAGCTTAGAGAAACACCTTTCCTTTATTATTTTTTACTACCTTTTGAATTTTTGTAAAGATTTATTAATTTTTACATTATATTTACAAGTGTTTTGCCTACATGTTTGTGTGTGTGTTACTTGTGTGCATGGTCCCTTTAAAGGCCTGTGGAGGACATGGATCCCCTAGAAATGGTGATACATATTATTGGAACCTAAAACTGGCTATTGTGACTTGAATCAGTGTCCTTCACAAGAGCAGTGAGTAGTCATAATAACTCAGTCATTTCTCATGCCCCAAGAACACTATTTTACACAGGTTAAATTATTTTTATTTCATGTACTTGAGGGTTTACTTTCTTGTATATGTGTGAATACCACGGGTGTGCATGGTGCTAAAGATGCCAGAAGAGATCTTATGATCTGGAGCTACACATGGTTCCAAGGCCATCCTGTGGGCCCTGAGAATTAATGCTAGATTTATTCAAAGGGCCAGTGTGCCTCCTGGACATCTGGCATCCCACAAAGAGACACTTTAAAACTAGGAGTACAGACAAACAAACTTCTTACAATGTTTAAGTGAGTTTGAAGTTAAATTATTAACTTCAAAATGAAAACACATTAAGCTGTTATCCACATTCCTAGTGAACCCCTTAGTGACTCTTCCATAACCCAGTGCTTCCATGAACAGAAACATCATAAGCACCTATGCATTCAACAGTCATAGGAAACAGACAAGTAACACTTTATCCACATAGTGCACAGCAAGAAATTAATTACTAGATACAGTTTAATTTCTGAAGGTTTAGGAGCCATTCCACGATGTTCCTGAGTCGTCAGGGGCTTATTCATAACAGCTTTACATGTCACAAGAAAAGACAAGGCCTAAGTCCTCTCTAGGTTCCTGAATTTGATAAAAAAACAACAAACAAAAAAAGCACTCAGAAGAATGAACTGACTATACTCATTGCTCTATCCCTATGTGTTTAGAGGGAAAAAGAAAAACTATCAAATTTTGCTGACCTTATACTTTGCCATTGAAGAGATCAATAAGGACTCACAACTGCTTCCCAATGTGAGTTTGGGTTTCCAAGTCTACAATGCCTTTAATTCTAACAAAAGAACCTTGGAGGGCCCTCTGATGTTGGTCTCTGGAAAGAGTGATTATATGCCTAACTACCAATGCAAAACTCAACACAAAGCTCTTGGAATAATTTCAGGAACCAGACCAGAATTTTCTGCTGCTATTGGAACATATTTGGAGCTCTACAAAGTCCCACAAGTAAGTTAGGAAAGTATTTAGTGCCCAATCACATAGGAAAATCTTACCAAAAGAAAACAAACAAGTGATTTATGTTTACTGTTGGCAGATTTCAAACAGCAGTGAATGAATTACCTTTTTCTCACAATGATTAACCGTGGAAAGAGTGTGGTGAAAAGCATGAGCAGTACATTCTGATCATTTTGAAACAGATCACTTAGTAGTATTCATGATTCTGTCTCTAAATGCTGGCAAGGTCTAATGTAGATACTCAAGCTTTATTTGCTCAAAAGTCAAATTCTACAACACAGATACCTAACTACCCAATTTAGCATATAAACATCTTATAATTCATAGAGAGGTCAATATCTGACATAAGAAAATAGAAAGTACAGGACATGTAACTAAATTTGGAACAATCCTAAAGTGAAAATGTTCCATAAAATTTTTATGATCTCATTCAGGATAGCAGATCTCAGAAGAGCAGTCAGAGAATACCCACTTCAGTATATTCCCACTACCGACTATCACCAGCCTATACTAAAGCAACACATCCATCAGAGGGCATTAGCACAAACAGAGAATCCATTGAGTGAGTGTAAGGGTCAGGAATAATCAAGATTACAAAACCCACATTGTAACTCTGATTGTTATCACTCAGTTAAACAATTCATATGTAAATAATGAACCCATTTCCTCTCTTAGGGTAATGACCCCAAATACCTAGAACATCAGAATCATCCCTTTTTTTCTTTGCTTCTTCAGGTCACATATGGACCTTTTGATACTGAGCTAAGTGACAAAGTTACATTACCATCCCTTTATCAGATGTCTCCTAAAGACAGAGGTCTAGCCCATGGGGTGATCTCTTTGTTGCTACACTTTGGCTGGACTTGGGTGGGGATCTTTGTAGTTGATAATCTAAAAGGAGAAGAGGTCCTCTCTCACCTGAAAGCAGAGATGACATCAGAAGATATCTGTGTGGCTTTTACACAAAAATTCCCAGTGTATTGGAAAGAAGGGTTAAAATATGTTGCTGGTTTGGTGGACTTGAACCAACATACACAAGTAAATGTACAGGTATTTTATGGTGATATAGATGACTTGTTGTTATTCTGCATTAATAATTAAATCCTTTTAGCCAGAGGGAAGGTGTGGATCATGGCAAAGCAATACTTCATATATTTAGAGTCTGCAGCAGGGGACTATTATTTGTTAAAGTTTTTCAGAGGAAGTGTATCATTTTCAAAGAAGAGAACTATCCCTGGCTTGAAGAACTTTCTTGAGGATCTTACACCAAACCGGTACCCAGGAGATTTTAACTTCTATAAATTCTGGATTGACAACTATTTTTGTTCACCTCCTGTGATGCAATGTAAATATCCTAAATCCTGCCCAGCAAATACTTCCCTAAACATTAAGCATAAAAAACTTGATCTGATGACCATTTCTGAGCCCAGCTATTCCATATGGAATGCAGTGTATGCAGTGGCCCATGCACTCCATAAAATGATGTTGACCAAAACTGAAATGGAACCTAAGCAAGACAGAAACACAGACTGGCTTCTACCATGGCAGGTAAGCCTCGTTCATAAGCAAGGGAAGCTCAGGATATAACATTATTAGTAAGCAATTTGCTGTGGTCAAGCCACTACAATGTTTTCATCTTATAAATAATAGTATAAGTTAAAATGGAAAAGGGTTCTGTCACAGTGTATATGTATATGAGTGTGATTATCTCATGATTTTGGGACTGAAAGGACTGATTTGAAGACAGTAAGTTTAAATGTCTTTCACCAAATGTTTTCTTAGTGTGAGATGAAATTCTGTAAGATATGAATGCAATCCATGTAAAAATAAAGCAAGTCCAAAAATAAAAATGTATGTGTTTTCATGGAATATGTCAAGTGCCATAAGATTTAGTCACAGTGACCATATCCAAAGCTGTTATTCCACATAAAATGCAATTTATTTTAATAACACAAGACCATAGGAAGAACATTTTGTGGAAAATAAATTGCCTGTCCTAGAATCATAAGTAACTAAAAATTAATTGCTTGTATAAATTTTTTATTCTTATTTGAGTAAAATGGAGTTAAAACCAAACTGTGCTTCCATCTTAAAGGTTAGAGCACAGTGTTCATAAGCTGAGGCTATATCTCCATGCATTAGTGATAAACAGATGTTTTCAGGTTTTAAACCAACAAGATAAAAACAGAACTCATCCAAACATATGAGCCTTGATGATCACCTTTAAATAGGGTATCATCAAGAAGATTGTTGAATGTCTCAATTTAACTATAAATTCTATCAAAGATAGATAAATAAAAAAAATAAATTCTGAATGTATAGTGTACTATATAACCCTGAGTATCATGGAAAACAATAATATTTGACATAGTTTGTGAACATAGCTTTCCAGAGAAGTTATATTAGGTCAGTTAGTATAACTCTTGTATAGATAACAGAGGGACTAAGCAACAGTTCTTTATAACATGGGTTGGACTTAGGTAACACAACATTGAATATCATAAGTTGAAGTATTAACCCATTGTGTTTGCTAGATATGTAATTAAATGATGGTCAAGGGATGACTCAGCAGTTATAATCAGTAGCTGCTCATACAGAGTACTCCAGTTTGATTGTTAGCACACGTATGGTGGCTCAGAACTTTCTTTAACTTCAGCTCCAAGGAATCTGACGCACAACTTTTGCTCTCTGCAGGCATCAGGCATGCACCTCATGCCTGAGGTATCTCAATGTTTAGAAGTACTTTTTGCTTTTGAGAAGACCACACTCGGGTCCTGGTATCTAGATAAAAGCTTATAAATGTCTGTAACTCCACTTCTGGGAGACCCAACACCTTCCTCTGGGCTTCAGAGACACCACACACATTTATAGTGCATATTGTCCTACATAGTGTTCATATCAAAGCTGAAAGTCAAATGTTGTGACCCAAAAGAGGAACAAAGGAAAGCAGTGTGTCTTTTTTTTTTATTTCCTGAGCTATAACTGACATAAATTTTGTATTATTTAATATACATTTTAAATGAACCTGGAGCTTTGTATAAACTCCTACTAATATTATCTCATTAAGGAAATCTGTATACATATTTACCTAATTAAGACACACTCATATTCATTGTGTGGCAAAAAAATGGACATATCTTAATACATATGTACCTATTAAATTATGTTTACATTTTACTCAAAATATCAGTTACATTTTATTAACTCTGTATCCCAGCCGTGTCCCGATCCCTCATTCCCTCCCAGTCCCTCCCTCCCTCCCTCATCTCCACTGTGCCCCTTTCCAAGTCCACTGATGGGGGGAACGTCCTCCACATTCATCTGATCCTGTTTTATCAGGTATCTTCAGGACTGGCTGCAAAGCCCTCCTCTGTGGCCTAACAGGACTGCTCCTCCCTTCGGGGGTGGGGAGGCCAAAGAGCCAGTCATTGAGTTCCTGTTAGAAATAGTCCTTGTTCCCATCACTTTGGGAAACCAATTGGTTACTGAGCTACCACAGGCTACATCTGAGTGGAGGTTCTAGGTTATATCCATACATAGTCCTTGGTTGAATGTCAGTCTCAGAAAAGACCCTGTGCCCAGATATATTTGGTCCTTGTGGAGCTCCTATCCTTTCCCCATCAGACTAACTCCCCTTTTTTCTTATGATTCCCTGTATTCTGCCAAAGGTTTGGTCATGAGTCTTTGCTTTGAAAACACTGCTAGTTACAGTCTTTCAGATGCTCTCAGTAGACTCCTGTCATACGTTCAATGCACATCCCATCTGTCTTTCTAAACAAGGATTGATCATCTTACCCCATGTCTGCTCTCTTGATTATCTTTTTTAGGTCTATAGATTTCATTATGTTTATCATATCTTATAGGTCTATATAAGTGAGTATATACCATGTTTGTCTCTTCTCCTTCTGGGATATTTCACTCAGAATGATCTTTTCTAGATCCCACCATTTGCCTGCAAATTTCATGATTTCCTCCTTTTTGATTGCTTTGTAGTATTCCATTGAGTAAAAATACCACAATTTCTGTAGCCATTCCTCCATTGATGGACCTCTGGGTTATTTCCAGGTTCTGGCTATTACAAATAAAGCTGCTATAAACATGGTTGAGCAAGTATCCCTTTTGTGTACTTGAATGAACTTTGGGTATATACCTAGCAGTGGTATAGCTGGGTCTTGAGGAAGCACTATTCCTAATTGTCTTAGAAAGCGCCAGATAGCTTTCCAGAGTGGTTGTACCAGTTTACATTCCCACCAGCAGTGGAGGAGGGTTCCCCTTTCTCCACAACCTCTCCAGCATGTGTTGTCGCTTGAGGTTTTCATCTTGGCCATTCTGATGGGTGTAAGGTGATATCTCAGGGTCGTTTTGATTTGCATTTCCCTGATGGCTAATGAGGATGAGCATTTCTTTAAGTGTTTTTCTGCCATTCAATATTCCTCTCTCAAGAATTCTCTGTTTAGCTCTGTTCCCCATTTTTTAATTGGATTACTTGGTTTGCTGCTTTTCAGTTTCTTTAGTTCTTTGTATATACTGGATATTAGTCCTCTGTCAGATAAAGGGTTAGTGAAGATTCTTTCCCAATCTGTAGGCAGTTGTTTTGTTTTGATGATGGTGTCCTTTGCTTTACAGAAACTTTTCAGTTTCATGAGGTCCCATTTATTGATTGTTGCTCTTAGAGCCTGTGATGTTGGTGTTCTGTTCAGGAAGTTGTCTCCTGTGCCTATGAGTTCTAGGCTGTTCCCCACTTTTTTTTTCCAATTGATTTAGGGTATCTGGTTTTATGTTGAGGTCCTTGATCCACTTTGACTTTAGTTTTGTGCAGGGTGATAAATATGGATCTATTTTCATTTTTCTGCATGTAGACATCCAGTTGGTCCAGCACCATTTGTTGAAGATGCTGTCTTTTTTCCATTGAATGAATTTGGCTTCTTTGTCAAATATCGAGTATTCATAGGTGTGTGGGTTTATTTCTGGGTCTTCTATACGGTTCCATTGATCCTCCTTTCTGTTTCTATGCCAATATCATGCAGTTTTTATTACTGTTGCCCTGTAGTACAGCTTGAGATCAGGGATGGAGATACCTCCAGATGATCTGTTGTTGTACAGGATCGTTTTGGAGATTCTGGGTTTTTTGTTTCTCCATATGAAGCTGAGAATCTTTTTTTCAAGGTCTGTAAAGAATTGAGTTGGTATTTTGATGGGAATTGCATTGAATCTGTAGATTGCTTTTGGCAGTATGGCCATTTTCACAATGTTAATCCTACCAATCCATGAGCACGTGAGATCTTTCCATCTTCTGAGATCTTCTTCGATTTCTTTCTTCAGAGACTTGAAGTTTTTCTCAAACAGGTCTTTCACTTGCTTGGTTAGAGTCACACCAAGGTACTTTATGTTATTAGTGACTATTGTGAAGGGTGTTGTTTCCCTAATTTCTTTCTCAGTCTTTTTGTCTTTGGTATATAGGAGGGCTTCTGATTTTTTTTAGTTGATTTTGTATCCTGCCACTTTGCTGAAGGTGTTTATCAGCTGAAGGAGTTCTCTGGTTGAATTTTTGGGGTCACTCATGTATACTATCATATCATCTGCAAATAGTGACACTTTGACCTCTTCCTTTCTGATTTGTATCCCCTTGATCTCCTTTAGTTGTCTTATTGCTCTGGCTAGTACTTCAAGTACTATGTTGAAGAGATATGGGGACAATGGGCAGCCTTGTCCCTGATTTCAGTGGAATTGATTTAAGTTTCTCTCCATTGAGTTTGATGTTAGCTATAGGCTTGCTGTATATTGCCTTTACTATCTTTAGGTATGTGCCTTGTATCCCTGATCTTTCCAAGACTTTAAACATGAATGGGTGTTGGACTTTGTCAAATGCTTTTTCGGCATCTAAGAAGATGATCATGTGGTTTTTCTCCTTCAGTTTGTTTATGTAGTGGATTACATTGATGGATTTCCATATGTTGAACCACCCTTGCATGCCTGGGATGAAGCCTACTTGGTCATGGTGGATGATATCTTTGATATGTTCTTGGATTGGGTTTGCAAGTATTTTATTGAGTATTTTTGCGTCAATGTTCATAAGAGAGATAGGCCTGAAGTTCTCTTTTTTGGTGGGTCTTTGTGTGGTTTAGGTATCAAGGTGACTGTGGCTTCATAGAATGAGTTTGGTAGTATTCCTTCTGTTTCTATTTTGTGGAATATCTTGAGGAGAATTGGAGTTAGCACTTCTTTGAAGGTCTTGTAGAATTCTGTGCTGAAGTCATCTGGTCCAGGGCTTTTTTTGGAGGGGAGACTGTTAATGACTGCTTCGATTTCCTTGGGAGATATAGGTCTATTCAGTCTTTCTACCTGATCGTGACTTAGTTTTGGTAGATGGAATCTTTCAAGAAAATTATCCATTTCATTTAGATTTTCAAATTTTGTGGCATATAGGCTTTTGTAGTATGACCTAATAATTGTTTGGATTTCCTCAGTGTCTGTGGTTATGTCCCCCTTTTCATTTCTGATTTTGCTGATCTGGATAGTTTCTCTCTGCTTTTTAGTTAGTTTGGCTAAGGGTTTGTCTATCTTGTTGATTTTCTCAAAGAACCAGCTTTTTGTTTCATTGATTCTTTGGATAGTTTTATTTGTTTCTAATTGATTGATTTCAGCCCTTAGTTTGATTATTTCCAGCCGTCTGCTCCTCTTGGGTGTATCTGCTTCTTTTTTTTTCTAGGTTTTTCAGTTGGGCCATTAAGTTGTTTGTATGTGATGTTACGAATTTCTTCTTGCAGGCACTTAGTGCTATAAATTTTCCTCTGAGCACTGCTTTCAATGTGTCCCATAAATTTGGGTATGTTGTGCCTTCCTTTTCTTTTTTTTTTTTTTTTTTTTTCAATGCAGGTTATTCAGGAACCTTGAACAATCATTGGACCCTGGGGAAAGCCAGCCCACAGCTTAAATAGTCTCTGGGTAGCCAACCCCAACGTGCCACGTGGGCAATGCAGATAGGTCCACATACATGGAAGCAAGCCAGATCCTCAGCCTTAGCCAAATGTGGAGTTGTTTGTGACAGAGAGCACTCACCATCGGGAAGGCAGAAGGCGGAAACCAGCTCCATCTTTAAGGCGTGGAATTCCGCAGCTCTCTTCAGTTCCCCCTTTTTGTTTTAGATGCATCAGGCAAGAGTAGAGGTCTGATCTCTGATATTAGAAATAAATTGGGACTTTGTACCTATGTTCATTTAGGTGTCATCCACCCAAAGAGCATCAGACCCGTCTGATACCTTTTTCTCAGAGGCGGGACCTGGGGCATCAACCCGCATGCAATCAGACATGCTCTTCTCTGGGTCTACAGCGGCTGACCCTGAGTGCAGTGCTTAGCCTCGCATCCTGAGCATAACATTTTAGTTTTTTATGATAGCCAACCATGCTTGGGGAGACTGTCCTGCTTCAATGGCTGTAAAGGCCTGAATGGTCATGGCTGCATTACACTGTTGTGAGACTCTAATCTTGCATATACACCACAGGCAAACCAAGGAGACCAACAACAGAAGGCCTGTTAACGCTCCCATGCCCGCCCATTCCTTCAGATGATTCATGGCTGCAGCAATCCATGGTGATAATCCTGTGGCTATTCCTGCGTCCACTCTGGTAGAATTTACTGTGATAATGGCCACTCTCAGCTGCTCCATTTTAGTATTGAATTCTCCAGTCCAATTACCTAAAATATAGCTAGACAATTGTTTAGACAGATTTGCAGCACAGGAAAAATTCTCATGTTGCATGCTAGTGACACAAAGTCCAGCATACTTTCATTGACAGCCCAGTTGAGTGATTTGCCATAGGGTATCAATTTGCTCCTGCACGAGGTCAATCCTCTGATTGAACACCATCAAGCCTCCTTTTAGTTGAGCATTAATTCCTTTTTGTACATCTAAGACATGAGCTACATTGGCTAAAAGATTATTCAGGGTCTGAGCAGTCTGCACAGTATGACTCATGGCTAATGCCACGGTGGTAGCTCCAACCGCCGCAAATGAGATGGCAGTAGCAGTGGTGGCTGTAGTTCCAAGATCCCTTTTCTGTCTGAAGAGAGTCATAGCATGAGGGGCATCAACGGGCATAGGCACCCAGAGAGGCATGCGAGTAACCAGGGCATACCTAAATTCACTAGCATTCCAGCATTGGGCAAAAAAACAAGTATCATCACCACAATTACTTGGCTCTATCTGGCTAATGATGAATAAAAATGGGGGGATATAAACAAACAGGTGTGGGCTTATAGGAAATATTATGAGAAGCCTTAACCCCCTCGTAGGAACATCTTGCATCAGTTCTAGAACTAGCAGTGGTGGTGTCTGAGGTCTGAGTAGGTTCAGGAGACCATTGCCCCCAGGGGCGAGACATGCTCCATGTAAATTGACTAACTCCATGTTTTGCTCCACTTTTGAAAGTCATTTAAGGGTCTTAAATTATTTCCCCCCCCTTTTTTAATTTTTCATCAATTACACTTTATTCATTCTGCATCCCCCTATAAGTCCCTCCCTCCTCCCCTCCCAATCCCACTCTCACTCCTTCTGCATGCATGCCACTCCCCAAGACCACTGATAGGGGAGGTTCTCCTCTCCTTTCTGATCTTAGTCCATCAGTTCACATCAAAAGTGGCTGCATTGTCCTCTACTATGGCCTGGTAAGGCTGCTCCCCCCCAGGGTGAGGTGATCAAAGAGCAGGCCAATCAGATTATGTCAGAGGCAGTTCCTCTTCACATTACTATGAAACCCAATTGGACTCTGAACTGCCCTGGGCTACATCTGTGCAGGGGTTCTGGGTTATCTCCCAAGAATAGACCTTGTTTGGAGTATGAGTCTCTGGGAATTTCCCTGTGTTCAAATTTTCTTGTTCTGTTGCTCTCCTTGTGGAGACCCTGTCCTCTCCAGCTCTTACTATTTCCCAGTTCTTATATAAATTCCATTCACTCTGCCCAACACTTGCCCATCAGGCTCAGCATCTGCTTTGATAGTCTGTAGGGCAGAGGGTTTCAGAGGCCCTCTGTGGGAGGTTCCTAGGTTGTTTCCTGTTTTCTTCTTCTTCTAATGTCCATCCTCTTTGCCTTTCCGGATGGGGATTGGACATTTTGGTTAGGGTCCTCTCTCTTGCTTAGTTTCTTTAGATGCACAGGTTTTAGTGGGTTTGTCCTATGTTGTATGTCTATATGAGTGAGTATATACCATGTGTGTCTTTTTGCTTCTGGGACAACTCACTCAGGATGATCCTTTCCAGATCCCACCACTTACCTGCAAATTTCAAGATTTCCTTATTTTTCATTGCTGAGTAATATTCCATTGTGTAGATGTACCACAATTTCTGCATCCATTCTTCAGTTGAGGGGCATCTGGGTTGTTTCCAGCTTCTGGCTATTGCAAATAAAGCTGCTACAAACATGGTTGAGCAAATGTCCTTTTTGTGTACTTGAGCCTCTTTTGGATATATGCCTAGGAGTGGTATGGCTGGATCATGGGGACATATTCCTAGTTGTCTGAGAAAGCGCCAGATTGATTTCCAGAGTGGTTGTACAAGTTTACATTCCCACCAGCAGTGGAGAAGGGTTCCCCTTTCTCCACAACCTCTCCAGCATGTGTTGTCACTTGAGTTTTTGATCTTGGCCATTCTCATGAGTGTAAGGTGAAATCTCAAGGTTGTTTTGATTTGCATTTCCCTAATGGCTAGTGAGGTTGAGCATTTCTTTAAGTGCTTCTCTGCCATTCGGTATTCCTCTACAGAGAATTCTCTGTTTAGCTCTGTTCCCCATTTTTTAATTGGATTACTTGGTTTGCTACTTTTCAGCTTCTTTAGTTCTTTATATATACTGGATATGAGTCCTCTGTCAGATAAAGGGTTTGTGAAGATTCTTTCCTAATCTGTAGGCAGTCGCTTTGTTTTGGTGACGGTGTCCTTTGCTTTGCAGAAGCTTTTCAGTTTCATGAGGTCCCATTTATTGATTGTTGCTCTTAGAGCCTGTGCTGTTGTTGTTCTGTTCAGGAAGTTGTCTCCTGTACCAATGAGTTCTAGGGTATTCCCCACTTTTTTTTCTAGCCGATTTAATGTGTCAGGTTTTATGTTGAGGTCTTTGATCCACTTGGACTTCAGTTTTGTGCAGGGTGATAAGTATGGATCTATTTTCATTTTTCTACATATAGACATCCAGTTGGACCAGCACCTTTTGTTGAAGATGCTATCTTTTTTCCATTGTATGGTTTTTGGCGCCTTTGTCAAAGATCAGGTGTCCATAAGTGTGTGGGTTTATTTCTGGGTCTTCTGTTTGGTTCCATTGATCCACTATTCTGTTATTATGCCAGTACCATGCAGTTTTTAAAACTGTTGCTCTATAGTACAAGTTAAGATCAAGGATGGAGATACCTCCAGAAGATCTTTTATTGTAGAGGATTGTTTTAGCAATTCTGGGTTTCATGTTATTCCATATGAAGTTGAGAATTTTTCTTTCCAGGTCTGTAAAATATTGTGTTGGTAATTTGATGGGAATTGCATTGAATCTGTAGATTGCTTTTGGTAAAATGGCCATTTTTACTATGTTAATCGTGCCTTCCTTTTCATTGAATTCTAGGAAGTCTTTAATTTCTTTATTTCTTCCTTAACCCAGCTGTCATTGAGTAGTAAGTTGTTCAGTTTCCATGTGCGTGTCGGCTTTTTGTTGTTTCTGCTTTTGTTGATGTCTAGCTTTAGTTCATGGTGGTCAGACAGTATACAAGGGATTATTTCAATCCTTTTGTATCTGTTGAGGCTTGCTTTGTGACCCACTATATGGTCTATTTTGGAAAAGGTTCCATGCGGTGCTGAAAAGAAGGTGTACTCTTTTGAGTTTGGGTGAAACGATCTGTAGACATCCATTAGGTCCATTTGATTTAGGGATTCTGTGAGTGCTTTTATTTCCCTATTTGGTGTCTGTCTAGTTGATCTGTCCCTTGGTGAGAGTGGAGTGTTGAAGTCTCCCACTATTAAGGTATTAGGATCAATGTATGATTTAAGCTTTAATAATGTTTCATTTACGAATGTCGGTGCTCTTGTATTTGGGGCATAGATATTCAAGATTGTGATGTTCTCTTGGTGGATTTTTCCTTTGATGAGAATATAGTGGCCCTCCTTATCTTTTTTGATTAACTTGGCTTGAAAGTCTATTTTATTAGATATTAGGATGGCTACTCCAGCTTGTTTTCTGGAACCATTTGCTTGAAAAACAGTTTTCCAGCCCTTTACTCTGAGGTACTGTTTATCTTTGATGCATAGGTGTGTTTCTTGGATGCAACAGAATGTTGGATCCTGTTTCCTTAACCATTCTGTTAGCCTGTGTCTTTTTATTGGTGAGTTGAGTCCACTGATATTGATAGATAATAGTGATCAATGCATGTTAGTTCCTTTTGTAATGGAGTTGGTGATCTAACCCTGTTTCATTGCTTGTTTTCTTTTCATTTTTGTTGGGATGTTATCTGTATGCCCTGTTTTCTTGGGTGAATTTATTTTCGTTGGATTGGAGTTTTCCTTCTAGTATCTTCTGTAGGGTTGGTTTGCTGTGTAGATATTGCATAAATTTAGTTTTGTCATGGAATATTTCGTTTTCTCCATCTATGTTGATTGATAGCTTTGCAGGGTATAGTAGTCTGGGTTGACATTTGTGATCTCTTAGAGTCTCCATGATACTTGCCCAGGCCCTTCTGCCCAGTTCCTCTGGCTTTCATAGTTTCTGATGAGAAGTCCGTGTGATTTCTGATAGGTCTACCTTCATATGTTACTTGGCCTTTTTCCCTTGCTGCTTTTAATATCTTTTCTTTGTTCTGTAGATTTAGTGTTTTGACTATGATGTGACGTGATGTGTTTCTTTTCTGGTCTAGTCTATTTGGAGTTCTGTAGGCCTCTTGTATATTTATGGACATCTCTTTCTTTAAGTTGGGAAAAAATTTTCTTCTATGATTTTCTTGAAAATATTTTCTGGACCTTGGAGCCTGGAGTCTTCTTTTTCGTGAATTCCTATTATTCTTAGATTTTGTCTTTTCATAGCATCTTTGATTTCTTGGATATTTTGTGATTGGAACTTTTCTGATTTTACTTTTTCTTTGAGAGAAGTATCCATTTCTGCAAGTGTGTCTTTAGCTCCAGAGATTCTCTCTTCCATCTCTTGTATTCTGTTGGTGATGCTTACTTTTGTGGTTCCTGATCTTTTCTCCAAGTTCTCCAGCTCAAGGGTTTTCTCATTTTGTGTTTTCTTTATTGATTCTAATTCTGTTTTCATCCTTTGCACCATTTATTTCATGTGTTTGAATTTGGATTCCTGTCTCTCTACGATGGCCTCTATTTCTTTTTTCATTTCCTTTTTATATGCCACTAATTTTTCCTCTACTTGTGTATCTATTTGTTTGTCTATGTTTGCCTGTGTTTCTTTCAGGATATTGTCTAGTTCTTCTTTCTTTGCCTCCAATTGACTGGCCATCTCTTTGAAAGACTTGTTCATTTCCTCCTTATAAGCCTCAAATAATTGGGCAAGCATGGCTTTAAAATCATTTTCCTGTGCTTCTGCTGAATTGGAGTATCCATCGATTTTGGGGTTTGCTGGTGAAGTCTATCTATAATAAACTTTCGATTCCAACATTCCTAGGTACAGCCATATCCTTTTTGTTTTATTTCTCATTTTCATTGAGCTCCCATTATCTACTCCTTGCTTTCAAATTCATGCTCATTTGTTTCTTTAAAGGTTGTTACTGTTTGGCTTTGACTGAAGTTTGGCTGATGGACTTCTCAGCTATGAGGTAGCGATGACTGCGTTGGACACTGATCATGTAATGGAATGTGCCACATAAATTACCTGTATCTTGGAAGATGAGCAGGTGCCCTGGGAAAGTGGAAGTTTGTATTTTAAAACATTTCCAAGATGAGGATGTTGAAGATATTTGATCCCAGTGTGATCCTTCAGATTGTGAACTGTAAAAAACTGTGCTTTGTTTGGTGTGGGTGAGTCCTAACACAAACCTTCATTCCAAGAATTTACAATTTATTTTAATCAGGTGATTACAGTATGGTTCCGTCAGCCCTGGAACATACCTTTAATTCAAAAGCTCTCTGTGCACAGGATTAAATAATGTTCACCCTAGGTCAAGAGGCAAAACAAGAGCAGAGTGTAAAAGTGGAAGGAGTTTTAGCTTGGTAGATTTTGGGCTTTTTGAGCTTTGAGCTAGAAAGCCTTTGGCCTTGGCTTCCTTTGGCCTATCCCCCCTGAGCTGTCATCTGAACTGGTGAGCTTTTGGGGCTTTTTCCTCTTGGAGGTGAGGTCAGTAGCAGGGTCACATGGGTACTTTCTTTGCCTCTCTGTGCTAGCATGTTTTAAAATCAAATAATTGGGATTTTCATTCTTTTATAAGAACACCAGGGTTCTGTATGCCCATAGGGGTTAGGACAAAGCTAGAATGCCTCTGCTATCTGCATTATTTAATCTTCGATCCACCGGTAGAGGAACTACTACTGTCCTGAGACTCAGCTCCATTGTTCAAGCTAATGAGGGACTCTGGGCAGGCCTAGCAGTCAGGAGCAACAGTGGGAAGTAGTTTATGGGTTTATTCTGGGATTTTCCTCTGATGTAGCTCTAAAGAGCTGTGAGAGAGACCAGAGGCCATGTCATGCTGAGTGTGGGGCCATTGTCCCCAGGCCAGGAAGAGCAGGCTGCTGAGCTAACACAGCCTCATTTGTTTTGAATGAGATGGACTCTAGTTCAGACTTTGGTTCAGGCTGTGGTTCTGTTGGTCTCTATGTGGTGATCTCAGCAGAGACCCTTGGCCTCCAACCCTTTCTGAGTGTTGATTGTCCTGAGAAGTGAGGATTATGTGGCCTGGGCAGTAGAAATTTGTGGTGCTTATAATATCACTATCTAGTGTGCATTGGTTTTGCAGTGGACAGATTGGAAAACTGAAGGTCTCATTTCTAGAAATGATGAATGTTGTATTCCACATACAGCTTTGTTTAACAAATTTTACAAATCGTTTTGAAACTGGAAGAAAAGAGAGTTGGTGGTGGTCATCTTTCAGCAATACTTGATTATTATTTTTTAACCTTTCAACTACCACCAGTCACAATGGCATGGTTTAGGGAAATGAAATTCCAGGATACAAAATGAATTTCTGAGATGCAGAATTTTGTCAGGTGTGCCTGGTTTTAAATAAGTGGATAGGGCAGATTCCACATTTTGTGACATAATTCATGCAGCAGGAAACAGATGCTAAACTGTTCTCCAACATTTTTTGTGTCTGAGTATCAGCAAGGGCTGGGCTGTGCCTGAACCCACAAGGGGACATGAGGGACTGCAAGACATAGCCCATCTTTATGACCACCTCCATTTTGCAAGAGATTTCCAGAGCAAAAGGACTCTCTGTAAAGGAGGTTAGTAGATTTTTGGAGGTGTATAACAGTTTAGTATTTTGTGTTTGTCTTGTAGGAGTTGTGAAATCTGTGTTTATTTAATTTGTTTTAATTAAAAAAAAAAGTATCTCTGGTCCAGTGCATTTTTCATACTAGAGTTTACCTTACATCTTTTCATGTAAACTTGCTATATTTTAGGCTTATTTTTTGGCTTTTTCTCTCACCCCTCCTTCTTTCACAAACACTGTACACATTCTTGATTATTGAAGTTTGTGGTAAATACAGAAGTCACATCATGCCAGAAGATTATGAAATTAGTGGCAATAAAATAGTCACTTATTTTTCTGTATTCCTCTGTTTCTTACAAGGTGGCTTTTCTGATAAGAGATAGAGATATTGGATCATCCTTTAACAAGCACAAAAAGACAATTTGCACTTATGTCGGCAGAAGGCAGAAGAGACAACATGAAGGTGGGTGATACCACTTGTCCAGTTTACCCCTTTTCTTTGGGCATCTTTTGTTGATCTGTCCTTTTTCTTCAGAAGATTCATTTGTCCAGTGGCCTCCATATTCTTTAGTTAGTTGTTTTATTCTCCTAGAAAGATAAAATCCAAATCCTGCCCCATCCCTAATTCTGGGGAGAGGGTAGTTCTTTTTATACAAGTTATATCTTTTATAGGGCAAAATGGTTTTTGGAAATAGAAAAAGTATAATCTCTCAATTAAAATTAAAAAAATCTTTTAAAAGTTTACAATTAAATATATCTTCAAGTGTATTTAATTTTAGATAACAAAGAATATTCACTTTGAATTTCAGCCTGCCTTTTACAAGTAGCTGTTAAATGAAATCACTGTAAATCCTATGTGCCTGTCTCTGCTTCCCAGGTGGTATGTAAAAGGCATGTGCCTCCCGAATCCTGGGATTAAGGCTATGAACCACTCACACCTTGTTCATTGTAACTCCTGAATTTAGAAAACAACTAATTAGTAGAGAACTGCCTGTCTCTGCTGGGATTAAAGGCATGGTCCATTATCACACTGCTCAAATATTTTATTTTCACTCCAAATTTTTCCAACTCAAACAAGTTTTTACCCTTTGAATTTACTTACAACATTTAAAATCTCTTAACTTTTTAATGTGAAACAATAAAAATATCATTTTTATTTAAGAAGAAAACTTTAGTCTTTATAAGTCAGTTTGGACTGAATGACCAAGCTATCCAATGAACAGTTACTTCTGCTTATTCAGATCTTTCCTATTCATATCTAATTATTATCAATTTTGATGGTGTCCACCTTTCTTTACCTGTTGAAACAAAGGCAAAACCTCTTTCCCAACGTAACACATATCTTGGTTTCAATGCTGAGTTCAGAACTTCTTTAAAATATACAAGCTGATTTAATTCAGTAGTTTTTCTCCTGTTATCCAATGTCTCTTCACAGCTGTTGTAGTCTCCTTAAGGGCAACCTGAACATTCTGTGACTGTTCTTGATGATACCTTTTATCATTTTCCTCAGAAGTGTTCTGTATTTTGTAGTTTGTTTTTGAGATTGCAGGAATGTTAATCTGTGTTTTCCATTACTGCAAAAAAAAATACACCCCCATAAATTCATTGCTACATACGGCTTTAATTTTTCTATTTGTCTGTCTGTCCCTATACAGTTGACCCATCTTGCACTTTGTTTTATCTGAGATAAAGTTCCAGTCTCTAAAAGCTGAATATGTACCTCTTGAAGAGGCCAATCTGGATGTCAAGAGTTTGGTGAAATTTTAATTACATATTTTCCTGGGTTTATTAATCCTTCTATATCAATGCCAATTATCTTTAACTTCAGCTTTGGTCTCAGGTCATTTACATCAGTTTACTAGAAAACTAGTTTAGTGATCTCTCCTGAAATTTTTGTTTTCTTTACTGAAGCATTTCTATACGTGATTACATCCAGAGAAATGTTATTTTTAAAATTTTATTTATCTGTTTTTTATTGAAATTTATTCACTTTGTATACTCGATGCAGGCCCCTCCTTCATATCCTTCCAGTCCCACCTACTCTCCCTCTTGTCCCCCTATGTACTTTTCCCAGTCTCTGATAGGGGAGGACCTCCTCTCATTCTATCTGGCCCTAGCTTAGAAGATCTCACCAAGGTTGACTGCATCATCTTCCTCTGTACCCTGGCCAGTTGTGGTGGCAATAGTGTTTTTAACAACAGTAATCTTTTAATTACTCTGTGGATGAGTTTCTCCAAAGCTGACAGGAAATGAATGAATTGTATTTAATACTGGGACTGTATCAAATAAAGTCCCTCCAGGGCATTTCTGGATGTCAAAGGGTTACCTTTTCTATCTTTTAGTGATCTACATACATTAGTTCACAGCTGGCTTTTGCCAGACCTTCTGCATATTCCAGAAGGCTATGGCCTTCTTTTTGGATCATTTCTAGAAAACAACAAAAACAAAAACAAAAATCATTGGTTCATGTTGACTACAATCCCTTTTCAAATGATCTTGCTTACTACAATTAAAACATCAGCCACTTTGGTTTTTCTTAAGATTCTTAGAATTTACTTCTTTCAGGGTAGCATCATAAACCTGAGATCTATTATCCACCATATCTCTAATCCATTTCTTTCTTTCTGCTGATCTTGCCTTTAAAGGTCTAATCACCCTTTTGAATTTTTAATTAGCATGTTCAAAAGCCAAAAATTCAATCAGTATTTTTTCTGGCTTCTGAATCTGATAATATTTAATTTACAGATAAAGTCAATCTTTGTAAAAAAAAAATCATTGAAGGCTTTTTTGGGGGAGTGGGGCTTCTGTAATTTTAGAAAATGATGCAGAGCTCTTTTCTGATCATTTAGCCTTATCCCAAGCATTTGAAGCTATTAACCATATCACACCAATGTGTGATTGTCAAATTCAGCTTCCTGTGTAACTCAGCATATTGACCTTCACCTAGCAACTGATCCTGGGAAATTTCCATACCACTGGCTTGGTATGTGGGTTTATAGGTCTAGCTTTGTCTTTCCACCATTGTTGCCATTGTAACTGAGAATGAGCTTCCAATATTGTGGTTGCCAAATCTCTCCAGGCTTGGGGATTAATTCTGTTATAAGTTACCCAACAATTTAACATCTGATTCACAAAGGATAAATTCATATCATAGGAACTGACAACTACTTTAAATATTCCCAAGTCTAATATGCTTATAGAATTCCATTGAATCTCATTTTAATCTTGGGGTACCTATCCTTTCCTGATGTCTCATATAATATTTGGATAAACTAAAGTTGGTTTTCTAACAACCTTGTGCTACCCCCTTCCAGGTTCATTATGCACTTTCATGATAGGTGATAGTCTCCTGTCTAAAATCCTCTGTTTGTGTCTGAGTATATTTCTTTTGACTAAGGTTTGTCTAAATTACTTTCTGTGTCTGATTATTTTCTTCATTCTTATATATAAATATCTGTAATTTTCCTTATAAAGCTTGTATCTTAGGAATCCATTTCCTCTTTGGGTGGGCACAAAAAGCCAATATAGCTATTAAGAATAAAATAAATTATCAAAATGGTAATAATCATAAGTGGCATTGAGCCAATTTCAGTTAAGTTATTTAGGTTTTCATTTTCTGCTTCTATTTAAAAACCGTCTAAAATAGCACCATACATGGCACTAAAGCCTTCTATTATGGTACTACCAATCCTTAACTCTCTCTTTTAGGACTCCACAGATGATTTACCAAATATGATGGCTTCTCAGATTGTTTGCAGCTGGAGCAATCTCTTTGTCTGTGTTCTCCTGCCAGAGGTTGGAGTGTCAAAATGTTGTATTAAAAAAAAAAAAAAATCATTCAGTGTTACCAGTGAAGGCTTTTTTAATAGTTTCTCACCGTCTACTCCTTTTGGTTGTGTTTACTTCTATTTTAGAGAATTTGGGTGTGCTGTTGCATAGCTAGTAAGAGATGTCGCTGATTTTTTTCTGTATGGACTTAGTGCTATTAACTGTCTTCTGGTCAACACTTCCTTTGGGTACAATGAGATTTTATATGGTATGTACTAATTTTATTGACTTTTAGAAAGTGTTTCATTTCTTTCTTTATTTCAGTCTAGACTTTTTTTTTTTTTTTTATTCTGTAGAGAGCTGTTCAGTTTCTATGAGTTTGTAAGCTCTCTATTGTTTCTGTTACTGATGAAGTGATGTTTTAATATATAGTGGTCTGATTGGATGCAGGAGGTTATTTCAAGTTTCTTATATCTTTTGAGACTTCCACTGTTCAAGTATATCATCAGTTTTGGAGAACAGTCTATCAGTTGCTGAGAAGATAGGATACTCTTTTGTGTTTGGGTGGATGTTCTCTACACATCATTTGGGTATATTTAGTTTTTACTGTTAGTTAGCTGGATTATTTCTCTGTTCAGTTTGGTCAGGAGGACTTGTCCATTGGTCAGAGTAATATATTGAAGTCTTCCCCTCTCAGTTTATGAGGGCCAGTATGTGATGCAAACTGCAGAATTGTTTCTTTTATAACTTGGGTGCTCTTATGTTTGGAGCATAGATGTTAAGTATTGAAATGTTATATTGCTGGATGTTTTTTTTTTAATATGTCATGTCCTTTACCATCTTTTGAATAGTTTTTGTTTGAAGTCTGTTTTGTTAGATATTAAAATTGCTATATGAGCTTAATACTTCAGTCCATTTATTTAGAATATTTTTTCCAACACTTTACCTTGAGATAGTGTCTATCTTGATGTTTGCTGTGTTTGTTGTATTTAGAAGAAAGGTGGATTCTGTTTTATCATCCATTTTTGTGAGCCTGTGTCTTTTTTGGTGAATTTGGGTCAATGTTATTAAAAGATATCAATGAACAGAGATTGTAAATCCTGGTATTTTGGTGGTGTTGGTGGTTTTAGCACCTTGTGTGGATTCTGTATTTATAGATACATATTGTTTAAATTTGATCTTATCATGGAACATCTTATTTTCTCCATTTGCTGATTGAAAGATTCTGGGCATAGTTAGTAATTTGTGCTGGTTTCTGTACTTTTTTTTAGAGTCAGAAGCACACCATCTGAGCCCTTCAACTTCTAGCACCTTTATTGAGAATACAGGATTAATTCCAATAGATCTTCCTTTATTTGTTTCTTGGTTGTTTTTTGTTTGTTTGGTTTGTCTGTTTGATTGGTTGGTTAGTTTGGTTTGTTTGTTTGTTTTTTTCAGTTGCAGCTTTTCATATTCTGCATGTTTAGCATTTTTATTATTCTGTGGTAAGAAGACTTTCTTTTCTGGTCCAGTCTCTTTGGTATTTTGTATGCTTCTTGTGCCTTGATAGACATCTTCTTTTTAGGTTAAGAATTTTTTCTTGTATGATATTGTTGAAAATATCTTCTTTGTTCTCATTCTTCTTCCTCTAATCTTATTATTAGCAGTTTTTTTTTTTTTTTCATAATGTCCCACAGTTCCTAGATGTTTTGTGGTAGGGGATTTTTATATTTAACATTGTTTTGACATATGTATCCATTTCTTTTTTGTGTTTTCTTTTTTTTTTTGTTTTCTTTTCTTTTCAGACACAGTTGCTTTGTATAGCCTTGGCTGTACTGGAATCACTTTGTAGACAAGGCTGGCTTCAAACTCACAACAAACCAACTGCTTCTGATTCCCTGTGTGTTGGTATTAAAGGAGTGTGAAAACACACTGTCTTCCATTTCTTCTATTTATAGATACATATTGTTTAAATTTGACCTTATCATGGAACATCTTAAATTTCTCTCCTTCATCTTTCTTTTCTGTCTGAACCTTGCCTCTGTAGTTCCTTATTGTAGTCTTTAAAATTTTAAATTCCAGGATTTCCTAAGTTTCTGCTTTAAAAAACTTTAAATTTCTTCTTCTTTTTTCTTCTTCTTCTTCTTCTTCTTCTTCTTCTTCTTCTTCTTCTTCTTCTTCTTTCTTTCTGAGGCTGGGATTCTCTGTGTATGACTAGCTCTCCTGTATTTGCTTTTTTTTTTTTTACCAGGCCAGCCTCAGAGTCACAGATATTTCTTTCCCTCTGCCTCCCCAAGTGCTGGGATCACAGGTGTGTACCATAATGGCCAGCTTGTTTGTGCTTTCTTTACTGTTTCTACTTCCATATTTCAAGAATGTTTTCATTCTCTTATTCTCCATTCAACAAGGGCCTGGAGATCAGCTTCCAGATAGAGAACAGTGCTTCCATTTCTCTCAGTAGAAGATGGAGCACTTTAGAGTGGCGCCCATGTTCACTAGGTTGGGGTGTGGAAAGAATTTTCAATGGACTGTTACAGCTAGATAGCTCTTTTAGGATGAGATCACCAGTGGTAGTGGAAATACAGGTGTTCCAGAGCCTATGCCAATACCAAAGTATTACCATTCTTGGTTAAGCTGCTGTGCTAAGCACCCCAGAGGTGCAGGTGAAAGTCCATGCCTGTTGCAATGCAACCAAGACACAGGCATGGTGAGACCAAGACTCAGTGAGGCCTAGGCCCAGTGGGCCAGAGACTAGGCCCATAGGGGAATAATTAATGATTCTCAGGGGCCATAATGGAAGGATGATGGTATCAGGCAGCATATGACCAGCCAGCATGAATGCATCCCCAGCATGTTTATTTGAAGTCAGGGATTTATAAACCTTATGCAGAGGGAAAGATTTTGAATATGAATGTTTGATTTGTTGGAGTCTAGGGGTCAAGGATACTTGGCTTACATATAGTGGTACCATACCTCATTTTTCATGTAGTAGTGTGGTCTTATTGCAAGAAGAGAACACAGTACTTAATTATCCTATATGTGAGGGAAAACCTCCAAGTACAGTTGAAAGTCACTGCTGAAGTTTAAGATCCTTAGCAGGGTGATGCATTTATAGGAATTCCCAGATGCTTGTTGGAGCAGTTTCCTTAACAGGAAAGGGTTTGCCTAGTAATCTATCCTGAGGGCTATGTGAGCTCTTTACATGACCTGAGGTCATACAGATCAGGAGGCGGATATTTTTAGGCCCTTCACTGAGAACAGAGTTCACCATCATAGACCGAGTGTAAACAAGTGGCTATCCAGAGATGTCAGACTTCACCCTAATCCAGCAAAGACTCACATCCCTCAAATGTTTGTTGTTTCATAGCTTTATTTAAGGAATTTGTTTCCTCCAATTGTTTGATTATGTTTTGCCTGGATTTCTGTATAGAATTTATTCATACCACATACCACAGCATATCCTGAATATACAAACATAACTGAAAGCACAAGAAAAAGATCTTAAAACAAACCACATGAAGATGATATTGGCTGTTAAAGCAATTAGTGCAAAAAAAAAAAAAAAAAAAAAAGAGGTTTAAAGGTATAATAGAAACACATTGTTTCTTTAAAATTCTGCTTTTTTCCACTTGGCTTGAGAAGTTTTCATTTTCTTACACTGATGCAGACATATATCCAATCATCAGTCATAGAAAATAATACAGATTCCAAGTGATTCTAATAGATATCTTTTTCTTTATAATAAGAGTATGAGATAATGTTAGTAGTCAAAATCATTTTTCTAATATTGAAACATTTCTATGCTTTAATGGAATCTCTTCAATTGGAATAGCCCTCCATCTCCAATACATTTTCTATTTTTGCCAAAGAAAATACCATATTGCACAAGTTGAGTAATGACCAGCGATTTCTGTGATTTTGAAATTGACTATAATCCTATTGTATTTGCTTATAGGACTATGTTATATTTATAGGCCTATCTTTGTGCTTGCTTTTGACAGGGGTGCTATGTATATTGTGTGATTTGATTAGTTATAATCTAACTATATTGTTTCTCTTGAAAGTCATAGACCTTCACATGTTTTGCCTTCTGAAAATTTATTATATTATGCTATAATTCCTTTAGTTTTTGTTGATAAGGAGACTTGATTTAGAGAAACAGTTTTACTTTTCTCTTCTTGATGTTAAAGGCTTGCCTCTCCTCATTTCTTGGCATATCTGTGTTTTCAAGTTGTTGCAATCATCAATGTCACGGTTTTTGCTTCTTAAGTTACTGATAGAATTAACACATTGTTTGGGGGTTTTTAAAACGTTCTTCTATATTGCTGTCTCTTTGTCCTTATTAGCTTCAGTTGTCAACATTTCAAAGCCTACAGTCATCTCAGGGAGCCTCAATAAATGGCATGCCCTCATCAGAGAAGCTGGTTGCTATATCTGTGAGAGATTGTGTTGATAGATGATTTATGTGGGAAGGCTCTTCCACTGAGAGATGCAATATCCCTAAGCAAGTGAGCCTGGGCTGCATAAGATAACTACCTGAGCATGAGACAGTGATGAAGCAAGAGACCAACCCAGGAAACATTTGCCCATGGCTTTTGCTTTAATTTTCTTCAAGCTTGACTTTCTATGCTAAACTCCCAAAATGATGGACTGTGATCTGACAGTACCAAACTAAACGTGTAAACCCATTCATGACCTGAGATGCTTTTAGTTAGGGGATTTGGTCACAACAAAGAAGCAAATTAGAACAAAAAGTTATATATAAAGAGTGATTTTACTGCTGAACAGAATCTTGGAATGTTCTCTTTTTAAGGACTTGGAAAACATCAGGATTTAAGATGGCAAAATCATTACAAAGCTGTACACAGAGCTTCATCAGCTGTTGTGGTAGGACCTAGAAGATCAGAGTATTGAGAGTAATGCAGACAGAGGAAGTCTATGTCATAGGATTTCGGTGGACAATAGACTCTTCGGAAAATTAAGTTAGAGGTTATTTGTGTGATATTTTAGCTGCAAATCACACTCCTTCTGCCCATGCCTTGAAATTGAGTAAGGCAGAATTAAAAAAATAATGGATGGGATTTCTTAGACGAAATATTGAATCTGATGAATGGTTATTATTGGGGAGACATTCAGGACCACAGTGAAAGAAAGAAACAAGTGGAGCAGAAATAAATGTAGTCTTTGGTTTGTAGAAAAAAACATCACTAGGTAGTTTTAGATGGCAGTCATGTGCTGAAACAGAGACAGGAATTTTTAAGGAGATCATCATCATCAAAGAGAAGGTCTTAGGTCTGGATTTGAAACCTAAGATGGTGTCCTTAAATTAACACTCCCTCTTGATAATGCTTCTGTTAATCGAAGGAGTAGGCTAAGTTATTCCTAGTACCAGGAAAGAACTTCATATAAAACCTGCTCCAAATGTGTTCCAAGTGTGGCACATTCCATCCCATTTTGTCCAACCCAACTCAAAATCAAAATTGACAGGCTCACCAATGTTATGCTCATTCTGGAAACAAGAAAGATGCAAAATTTAAGATAATACATTCTTCATTTTGTTTTCAGTTCAACACTGTGACAGCCATCTGTGTTTGGCAGAGTCAGCTCCCCAGTGAAGATACTGTAAAGGTTCATTGCATGAAGCAGTTAGGGTGAAGCCTGAGTTGTGTCTTGACAGTACAAGATGTTGAGGTGCCTAAGTTCTGAGATACCTCCCATACAGTGCTGCCTGTAGCGAGTGGAAGAAACCAAACTGAGATGTATGAGATGATGGGGATAGGGCCATCTAAGCCTTTAAAAATAGCAACAGGATTTGTTGTTTTCCTTGCTAATTTTCTTTCCTTGGTCCAGTCTTCCCACACTATGTCTATATTCCTCTTTAATGGAATGGGAAGGGGCTTTCTGTGCATGTAAGTTGGAATGATGTAATTTGTTTCTGATGTTACAAGATGTGGCAGCCAAGAGATTTTCTTGTGTGTCAGAGAAACATTGGATATTTGAACAGTGTATGAATTATTGCAGAATTTTAAGATTGTTGAAGTTAGACTACATTTTCATCATGGGATGACAACAAGCCTATAGGGAATTTGGTCAGAACTTATTTGCTTGAATCAAAAAAGCTTCCAGAGAAGATGATGTTTCTGTTTTTGACATTGAAGAAAAAGTTTCTGTGTATCCCTTGTTGTCCTGAAAGTTGGTATGTAGACCAAGCAGGTTTTGAACTTACAGGTTTAGCTCCAGTCAAGTGTTGGGTTTAAATTTAGGCCAACATGCCTGACATCAACATCATCATCATTGGCTGCTGATCCTGGTTTTTTTTATTTTGTTTTGTTTTGCTTTGTTTTGTATATGTGAGCATAGGTTATTGTGTTGATCTTCATCCACATCTTGCATTTAAAATTTGGCAGAGAGTATATTTAATTTCTTAGGATGACATGTATTCATGATACTAACACTGCCTGAGCTTTCTGAGTCATTGAATTGCAGGTGTGTGATGTTGTGTTTTTTTAAACTTTATGTATTTATTTAATTCACATTTAATTTATTTTTAATTTAAAATTGTTTTTCTGTAATTTATTCTCCATCATGAACTCAGGTCTTTGATCACCTCCTCCTGGGGGGAGCAGCCTTGTGAGGCCACAGAGGAAGATGATGCAGCCATCCTTGATGAGACCTAATAAGCTAGGGTCAGGCAGAAATGGAGGAGTTCCTCCCCTATTAGGAGACTAGGGAAAGAGCATAGGAGGAGAAGAAGGAGGGTGGATAGGGCTGGGAGGAGATGAGGGAGGGGGCTACTATTTGATATCTTTACCTGATCTTGATTCAACTTTAGTAGGTGAAGAATTGTATATTTCATTTAGATTTTCAAATTTTTGGCATATAGACTTTTGACATAAGAGTTAAAGTTTCTTTGGATTTTCTCAGTGTCTGTTCTATCTCCCTCTTCCTTTCAGACTTTGTTGTTTTGGGTAGTGTCTCTCTGCCATTTACTTAGCTATGTTTTTTATTTTCTCAAAGAACTAGCTCTTGGTTTCATTGATTCTTTGAATTATTCTTTTTGTTTCTAATTTTATTGATTACAGCCCTGAGTTTGGTTATTCCTAGTTGTATACTCCTGTTGGGTGTGTCTGCATCTTTCCTCCTAGGGCTTTCAGGTGTGCCATTAGTTGCTTGTATGGAATGTCTCCAATTGATTATGAAGGCACTTAGTGCTATTAAATCTCCTCTTAGGACTGTTTTCATTGCATCCCATAAGTTTGGGTATAATGTACCTTCATTTTCATTAAACTGTACGAAGTTCTTTATTTCTTCCCTGACCCAGATTTCATTGAGTTGGGAGTTGTTCAGTTTCCATGTGCATGTAGGCTTTTTGTTATTTCTGTTATTGTTGAGGTCCATCTTTCATCCATCACAGTCTGATAGGATACAAGATATTGTTTCACTCTTGCTGTATCTGTTGAGACCTGTTTTGTGAACTACTATATGGATTGTTTTGGAGAAGAGTCTGTGAGATACTGAAAAGAAGGTATATTCTTTTTGTTTGGGTGAAAATTTTTGTAGATATGTGTTTAGTCCATTTGATTCATGACATCCATTAGTGTCATTATCTCTCAGTTTAGGCTCTGTTCTGTTGATTTGTCCTTTGATGATAGTGAGGTGTTGAAGTCTGCCACTATTAATGTGTGGGAATTGATATGTTCTTTAAATTTTATTAATGTTTCTTTTACAAATGTAGGTGTCCTAGTATTTGGGACATAGTTGCTTAGAATTGAGATGACAGCTTGGTGGAATTCTCCTTTGATGAGTATGAAGTTTCCATTCTCATCTTCTTCAATTAATTTTGGTTGAAAGTCTGTTTTGTTAGATATTAGAATTGCTGCTACTGCTTGCTTCTTGGATCCATTTGCTTGAAAACCTTATTCCTCTTGCAACATCCCAGGAACTTTTCCAAGGATTAGCTTGGTGCTCTGAGGTTGGACCCAATTATTTCCCTCATTGGGTTTCCTCTCACCTGGGAAACACAGTCAGTGGTGTTTGGGGGCCCACATTTCCAACTATCAGTCACTGTGCAGTCTCTCCTACCAGACCACACTCTGGTCACACTGACCAGATAGAGTGTGCGATCAGCCCTGCCATCTGGAATCTGTTTTTAATTTTTACTTAATATGAATATTTTGCTGGTGTGCATGAATATGAAGCTCTTGTGTGCTTGCTCCTCACAGTAGTCAGAAGATGGCCTCAGAACTCATGAACTTAGAGCAATTAATAGTAGTGCGTCTCATGTAAAAACTGACAACTGAGCCCAAGAGCAGACAATTTCCAAGAGCAGCAAGAGCTCCTCATCCTGAGCCATCTCTCCTGCCTTATGTTGCTTATATATGATCAGAATTTACATTGCTAATATTTTTATCTTTCTATTTTTACCTGTTTAAACATGCATTCCCTTTTAGTAAGATCTTATTAATGTCACAGTTTAAGCTGGAGCACTGCAGGTTACTGGAAGATGAACACAGAACTGGAATGAATGTATATTTCCTTGTAGGTGCTTCAGTAAAGACTTCTGATTTCTTTCTATCTTTTATGATTTTTGATTGACTTTTGGGGGAGGCTCTGTCTTATTATAGGTCTGGCTGTCCTGGAACTCTCTGCATAGATCATGCTGGCATCCAACTCAATAAGATACACATGCCTCTGAATCCTGGGTGATGGAAATAAAGGCATGAGTGAATATACCCAGCTTGTCCATTTTTTTGTAGTTAGTAACTGTTCATAAATTTCTCAGATGTGTACTCTCTACTTTTCATCTGTTTGTTTCTGTCTATAAGTCTGTGTCTCTGTGTCTCTCTCTATTTTGCTCTTTTCTTTGTCTTTTTTCTACATTAATTGACATGTCTAATCCAAGGCTCTATCTTATTCAAAGAGTTCAGATATGACACAGTTAAACCTCATTATTCACTTTTCTTCCTAAAAGAACTCACTGATAACATTAAGACTTCTTTTTTTAATAGAGAAGTTTTAATATTTATTTTTAAACTATAGACTATACATGATTTGGAAAGGAGAGTGTACCAAACAATGATCAAGAAAGAGTCATCTGTTTTATGCTTTTTCTTTTGCCTTTTCACTGAGAAATATGATGTTATCAGTTATGATTGTTGTTGCTTGCCGCCTCACATCATTTTTATCCATCTATTCACTGTAGTCCACTTTCCCTTCCACAAATATACGAGCCTCCCTTTTCACATACTGATATGCCATATCCTTAAGGCTTTGCCAAAACACAATGGTCAGTACCATGTTGCCTTTTGACTGATGTCACCCATTTTGTAAGTGTCCCCCGATTGCCACATCTCATTTGTTGCTAGAGAAAATATCATGACTGTGTTTTTGCCTTCCATCTGTCTCCTGACAGGATCCTGGCCAACTTGCCCTAGTAAGTGAACACAATTCATAGATCACTCAAGAACCCAAATGTTGGCTACTTCAGCAGTATTATAAACTGATGAAACTCCTGTAACAAAAGTCTTCAAAGCACAGCTTTTGTTTTTCTTGCAATCTAATCTATAGGCTTTTCCTTCTCCCCTCTTTGACCTGATGCAAGCACCCAACTGTCTAACATTAGCACTTTGTGTCAGAAATAAATGGAAGATGCACTAGAATTATATGAATATGTTGCCAATTTGTATTGTTGCCACTGTTTCTGTTGTACACATATATGGTATATTTTAGAATTCAGTGACCTACAATGATGTGCTTGTGGAATTCAGCCAAGAAGAATGGGCTTTGCTGGAACCTTCCCAGAAGCAACTCTACAAAGATGTGATGCTAGAGACTTACAACAACTTCACTGCTATAGGTAAGACTATGAATTTTCTTTCACTTTTAAAACAAGGAGACAATTCTTATTTTGTTATTGATCCTCTTCTGTAATTCCAATTGAGAATGAGGAGGTATGAGGTGAATAAATAAGACATGTTTCTAAGGGTCACTGAAGACAGTGATTTAAGTTTTGCCTTAATAATAATGTGTTATTTCCAATAATATATATATTTTTTCTGGTACTATATTTTAGGCTACAACTGGGAAGACCATGATATTGAAGAACATTTTCAAAGTTCTACAAATAATAGGAGGTAATTTTATGTGCACACTGATACAGATTTGCCTCTTAATAAATTTTAATGTGTCCTGGAAGTTTATTTTTGATTTTTTGTTTGTTGGCAGGTTTTTGAACAGGTTTTTTTTTTTTCTGTGTAGCCTTGGCTATCTTAGACTTACTTGGTGGAACAGCCTGACCTCAAAATCACATTGATCTGCCTGCTTCTGCCTCCATGAGTACTTTGATTAAAGGCATGTAGCAGCACATCTGGCTGTGTCCTGGAAGTTTTAAAGAAAAGCAACAGTGTAAAAACATCACTGCTTTAAGTGTAATGATGATCATTAAAATTCCACAATTCCGTGCACTTCAATGTCAGGTGTCTGATTTGTGATTGCAAGGTATTCCCCTAAGAAAGAAGAAAAGAAAATAATGTTGTAACAGAAAATACCATTTGAATCATATGGACATAACAACTACTGAGCTGAACTGCCAACCTCATTAGTCTCATTCTATCTACACAGATATTGTAAGAAGTATACACATTGAATAGGTGATCAGTATGTGTCCAAAACCTTCTAATAAGCAAAAGTTTCATAGTAGAACCAGTGTTACTCATTTTCGTGCAGTAACATTGTAAAGTTTAGTGAAAGGAGCAGCTTATGAGAATCAAGAATATGGTTGTGGAGAAATCTTAATTCCTATATGACATGTCTATGATGAACAAAAAACAAATTGTGTTAATTCAATGTGGGGATCTTTATTATTTTTGTAAATTAAACTGGTATATCATATGTCAAAATGATTCTAAGACACATGAACATAGGGATATTGAAAGAAGCAGTGTCCCTGTCTTTCTCCAAGAACAATTGATTTGGTAGTAGTCCCCACTGTGAGTAAATTTTCTGAATGTGATAAATGGTTACTGTTAATTGGTATTGCAACTTGACTGAGAATTCATTAGCAAACACATATTGCTGAAAATACCTATGAATACTAGGAATTTGGAACTTTTGCTTGTCTTGGCTCACTTTGTAAATGAAGTATCATTCATACAGTACAAAAATTTGTGAATGGGATTGCTGTGGTAAAACTCTGAATTCTTACAATACTCTTCATATATAGGAGAAAACCTCATATAGAAAAATGATGCTATAAAAGTGATCCACATAACAAATGCTCTTACCATCACAGGGATCTTCAAAAATACCCATAATGAAGGGAAAAACCATTAATGTAAATAAAGTGATAAAACTTTAAAATTTGATTCTTCTTTACCATTAGACCAAATTATGAAATTAATTCATATAGATAAATATATTAGTGTAATGAAATTATTGTGGTAAATCTTTCACACGTGCCAATTTTCTTTGCAGGCATGAAAGCAGTCATATTGGAGAGAAACCCTTTAAATGCACTCTATGTGGTAAAGCCTTCCCCTATATCACTGTTATCATACGGCATAAAAGAACACACACAGGAGAGAAGTCTTACAAATGTAATCAATATGGTAAGGCCTTTGCAAAAAACAGTCATCTCATTCGGCATAAAAGAACACACACTGGAGAGAAACCTTATGAATGTAACCAGTATGGTAAAGCCTTTGCAGAAAAGAATAATCTCATACAGCATAAAAGAACTAAAAGGAGGCTTGATGGTGTTCAATCAGAGGATTGACCTCGTGCAGGAGCAAATTGATACCCTACGGTAAATCGCTCAACCTGGCTGTCAATGAAAGTATGCTGGACTTTGTGTCACTAGCATACAACATGAGAATTTTTCCTGTGCTGCAAATCTGTCTAAACAATTGTCTAGCTATATTTTAGGTAATTGGACTGGAGAATTCGATACTACGATGGAGCAGCTGAGAGTGGCCATTGTCACAGTAAATTCTACCAGAGTGGACGCAGGACTAGCCACAGGATTATCATCATGGATTGCTGCAGCCATGAATCATCTGAAGGAATGGGCGGGCATGGGAGCGTTAGCAGGCCTTCTGGTGTTGGTCTCCTTGGTTTGCCTGTGGTATATATGCAAGATTAGAGTCTCACAACAGCGTAATGCAGCCATGACCATTCAGGCCTTTACAGCCATTGAAGCAGGACAGTCTCCCCAAGCATGGTTGGCTACCATAAAAAGCTAAAATGTTAAGCTCAGGATGCGAGGCTAAGCACTGCACTCAGGGTCAGCCGCTGTAGACCCAGAGAAGAGCATGTCTGATTGCATGCGGGTTGATGCCCCAGGTCCCGCCTCTGAGAAAAAGGTATCAGACGGGTCTGATGCTCTTTGGGTGGATGACACCTAAATGAACATCGGTACAAAGTCCCAATTTATTTCTAATATCAGAGATCAGACCTCTACTCTTGCCTGATGCATCTAAAACAAAAAAGGGGGAACTGAAGAGAGCTGTGAAATGCCACACCTTAAAGATGGAGCTGGTTTCCGCCTTCCACCTTCCCGATGGTGAGTGCTCTCTTCCAGGAGCATGGGAGATCTTTCTATTTTCTGATATCTTATTCACTTTCTTCAGACACTTGAAGTTCTTTTCAAACAGGTATTTTACTTGTTTGGTTGCAGTCATATCAAGATACTTTATAGTATTTGTTTCTATTGTGAATGGTGTAGTTTCCCTAATTTTTTCCTCAGCTCATTTCTCGCTTGTGTACAGGAGGGCTACTGAAGTTTTTTAATTAATCCTGTATCAGCTACTTTGCTGAAGCTGTTTATCAGCTGTAGGAGTTCTCTGGTGGAGTGTTTGAGGACACTTACATACATTACCATCTCACCTGCAAATAGCAATATTTTGACTTCTTCCTTGCTGATTTGTATGCCCTTGACCTCCCTTAGTTGTCTTGTTGCTCTAGCTAGAACTTCAACTACTATTTTGAAGAGGTATCTAGAGAGTGAATATCCTTCACTTGTCCCTGATCTTACTGAAATCACTTTTGAGTTTTTCTGCATTTAGTTTGATGCTTGCAATCAGCTTGCTGTATATAGCCTTTATTAAGTTTAAATATGGACCTTGTGTCCCTGATCTCTCTAAAACTTTCATCATGAAGGGATGTTGGATTTTTGTTAAAGGCATTTTCTGCATCTAATGAGATGTTTATGTGATTTTTTTTCTTTGAGTTTGTTTACATGGTGGATTACATTGATGAAGTTTTGTGTAATGAACCATCCCTGCATCCCTCGGATGATGCCTACTTGGTCATGTTGGATGATGTATAGGATGTGTTCTTGGGTTCAGTTTGTGAGTATTTTAATGAGTATTTTTGCATCGATGTTCATGCATGAAATTGGTCTGAAATTATCATTCTTTGTTGAGTCTGTGTGGTTTAGGTAACAGGGTGACTGTGGCTTCTTAGAATGAATTTGGCAATTTTGCTTCTCTTTCTATTTTTTAGAATACTTTTCAGAGTATTGGTATTAGCTCTTCTTTGAATATCTGCTAGAATTCTGCTCTAAAACTTTCTGGACCTGTGATTTTTTTTTTTTTTTTTGGGGATGGGTGGGAGATTTTGATGACTCCTTCTATTTCCATAGTGGTTATAGGACTTTTAAAACTGTTTCCTGATCTTGATTTAGCTTTGGTATGTGAAACCTATCAAAAAATTATCTGTTTCCTTATCCCAATTTGTGGAATACAGGCTTTTGAAGTAGGACCTAATGTTTTGTTCTATTTCTTCATAATTTGTTATGTCACTCTTTCTGTTTCTAATTTTGTTAATTTGGATACTCTCCCTCTGCCTTTCAGTTAGTTTGGCTAAGAATTTGTCTATCTTGTTGATTTTCTTAAAGAACTAGTTGTTGGTTTTATTGATTCTTTGTACCAGTCTCTTTGTTTCTAGTATATTGATTGTAACCCTGAGTTTGAATATTTTCAGTCCACTACTGCTCCTTGGTGTGTTTGATTTCCATGAAAGCTGTTTGAGAGCTTTCAACGGTGCTACTACATTACTCATACAGGATCTCTCCAATTTTATTATGAAGGCACTAAATGCTATAAGCTTTTCTCTTACTACTGCATTCATTGTGTCTCATAAGTGTAGGTTTGTTGTGTTTTCATTTTCATTGAAAACTAGAAAGTCTTTCTTTCTTTGTTTCTTTCCTGACCCAGCAGTTACTGAGTAGAGTTGTTCAATTTCCAAGATTTTGTAGGCTTTCTGTTGTTTCTCTTGTTGTTGAAGTCCAGCTTTAATCCATGGTTGTCTGATAGGATTCAGATGTTATTTCAATCTTATATCTGCTAAGGCTTGCTTTGTGACTGAATATATGTTCAGTTTTAGAGAAGAATGCATGAACTGCTGAGAAATGTTCTGTAGATATCTTTTGGTCCATTTGATTCATGATATCTATTAGTTTCTTCATTTCCACATTTAGTTTCTGTCTTGATGATCTGCCCATTGAACGTAAGGATATGTTCATTATCCTTAGTCACCAGGAAAATGGAAATCAAAAGTAGTTTGAGATATAGTCTAAAAAGAGTCACAATGGCTAAGAATACTCATACATTGCTGGGAGTACAAACATGTTTAGCCACTAAGGATATTTTTGGGGCTGTTCCTCACCAGGATATGCTTTGCACCAAGAACCAGCTATACCAGTCTGCAGCATACATCCAAAGGATGCTTCATTCTACCATAGAGATATTTGTTCAAACATCTTTATGTCCACTCTAACCAACATATCCAGAAATTGGATATAACACAGATGTCCATCAACAGAAGAATAATTAAAGAAAATATAGTACATTTACACAACAAAATATTACTCAGTCATTTGACAAAGTACATTGTCAAAGTAAGTCAAGTAATTTCAAAGTAAAGGTGTA
The DNA here is from genome assembly GCA_036365155.1 of Meriones psammophilus. Taxonomy (NCBI): domain Eukaryota; kingdom Metazoa; phylum Chordata; class Mammalia; order Rodentia; family Muridae; genus Meriones; species Meriones psammophilus. Next base: position 51,379 of record JAEOAE010000432.1, on the reverse strand, counting down.
TTTACAGGTAAACTAGAAAAAATCAGTCTGGGTATAGTAATACAAGTTCAAAAATACAAATATGTCATGTATGTACTGACATGTTACATTATTTGTAACGTGAATGATAAGCATGCTACAGCACATAAAAACATGCAGTATACAAAAAGAATAAGAGACTAGGATTCAAGAAGAACCAAATGGATCTCCAGAGGATAGGGTAATAAAATATTTATTTATAGATAGAAGCTGGGCTCGAAAAGGAGAATAAGTTGGAAGTAGGGAGGAAAGAGGGTAATGTGGGAGCAAATACAAGGAAACACAGCTAAAATTAAATGTCATCTGAATGTTACTGTTGTAACCTAATCCAGTAGAAGCTTCCTAAAGTATACATATCTGAAAGTGATTTAATGAAATATTATGAGTGAGTACCAACAGGATTTCACTTGTCATCAAATGAAGATTCCAATATTGGTAATGGGTAATATCTACTTGAGGTGTTGGCCAAAGGAGTCTTATTGGAATGCTCAAACAGTGCAAACTTTTGTCAAGATTATAGGTTGCTCTCCACAAATTGACTGTAAGACCCTACACCTACACAACTCACTGAACATAGAGAAATCAAGTTGGTGCATACATAGAAATTTCACTATATGTGTGTTTCTCTCTATCCATAGATAGATAGATAGATAGATAGATAGATAGATAGATAGATAGACAGATAGGGAGAGATAGATATATTTTGTGTGTATAATCTGTAAATATTTTTAAAATTCCAGCAACCAAAATTTTGTACGATTGTGCATAGAAGACCAATTAATTATTTTGTTTGTTTATATATTAAACAATCACTACATCATTTTTTCACTTTCTTCCCATCAAAATCCTTTTGTAATTTTTGCTATTTGGAAAATCATGGCCACGTTTTCATGAATGCATTTTTCATAAGTGAGATATCATGTTTTGATTTGCATTATATTGTATATATTGGATTATAATACCAATAATATATAATAATACAATAAAATTATATCAATTGTATTAATAATAAACAGTAATGCAGGAAAGTAGAAAGAGCATAGAGATGAAGTATTATTTTGTTGTTGTTAAAAGACAGTTGCCTGATTCCAGGCATCTTAGGACTTCTGTTACAAGACTCAAAACTGAGTTCATACTCACAGGCCCCAGAACCTTATCCTATCCTGATTCTTCATGTGTTTCATGTTTGTCTGTTAATCAGGAAAAAAAATGTAAAGAGTGAAGTTTCTGATCATCTAAACTAAGGCACAAAAGTTGTAAATGTTTTGCCTGTCATGACTTAAATTGACTATGAGTAGCTTTCCTCCTCTTTTGTTTATCTATAATTCTGAATTTGGTGCCAGATGTCCAGGAGAAGATTTGAATGCAAAAGCTGAGTTGAGAACCTTGAGCGCAAGTGTCCTAGATAAGGGGGCATCACTAGTGTTCCCTTTCTTGATCAAAACCTCGTGTCAAAATATGATTGGAAAATTCTACAATCCACTTTCCTCCAAGTTGACTTGTGATTCCATCCTGTAAAAATGCTGTACAATTTCACTTTAAGGGTGTAGTTCAGCTCTCAAATCTGTTCTGAGGAACTGACCAATCATTAGGAGCCTGAGTACAATCATATTTTGTCATTTGCCTAAATATTTATACTAAGGTGAATGTCTAGAGAATTAGTCAGTGCCCAGTTCTGTGCTCTTGTCCCTGACTGGTCAGTTTTTGCCTCCTAATTCAAATAAAGATCTTGCTTTAATGGAGTTTTGCAACTTCTTGGATTGTTTTGGTGTTTCTGACCCCAACATTGTATTTTATTGAAAAATGTAATTGTAGAATGGCTGCTACAAGAGTGTACTAATGGCAAAACACAACTGTGAGACTAAGGCTTGAAAATCTGAATACTATGAAAGAGTGAGGTAGAAAAGGACCATCTATACTTGAGTGTAATATACTTACTCTTTTTTTTTTTTTTACAGTTTTATTATTATAGCTGCAGGGATGTTAAGATAGATACAAGGCTAATGTGCTTCTGGATGATGGATACTAAAAACTGACATCACCAGTTCCTCCTCTTAAAAAAAACACTGAATTTAATATTATAAGTGTGTGCTTTGTGGAATGCAGCTAAGGCTTTTTTAAAACCACCCGTTCTACTTTCATGACTTTGTCATTATTATTATTATTATTATTATTATTATTATTATTATTTTACTTACAGTTTATTCACTTTGTATCCCAGCTTTAGCCCCCTCCTTTTTTTCCTCCCTGTCCCACCATCCACCACTCCTACCCCCAATGTCCCTCCCCTGTCCACTGAAAGGAGATGTACTCCTCCCCCCTTATCTGATCCTAGCCTATCAGGTCTCACCAGGACAGTCTGGATCCTCATTTCCTGTGGCTTAGTAAAGCCATCATGACTGGGGGAAGTGATCAAAGAGCAGGCAACTAAGTTCATGCCAGTGATTGCCCCTACTCCCATTACTAGGAGAAATCAAATGTTCAAACTACCTTTCACAACAACAATCCAAAATAAACAAGCTGTTTTTGATGACCTTCTACTTGTCTCAGACTATGGTGCTCTTCAAAGTCACTATGGACCATGATGAAATCATACAGGTTGTTGAAGAAAGAAATAAAGAACCAAACATGTTTTTCACCCACATGGAGGAACCAGGTGCAAAGCCCTAGGGCTATGGGATTCCAAGACTACATGAATGAGATGGAAATAGAACAATAAAAAGACAGTAAATTCAGAGCAAGTGTGGCTACAGTGACAGACATATCTCAGTACTGTGACCCTCAGTTTTCTGGACTTTGCTACAGTGTTTTTACTGACCTGTCATGAGAACCTTTGAGTATACACAGACTGAGAGCCTGAGGCAACAGTAGGAAGCAGCTGTAGCATACAAAGTCTTCTCTGACACTGTTGAGGTTTGAGCCTGTTCCAGGACCTAAGCCAAGAATCTCCTTAGATCTGTTTCAATGCAGGGGACTGTTTCTGTGTAGTGAAGAGTCTGACATGTCCCTTCCTTTGCTTTTCTTCAGCCTCCTCCTGCAACCTGTGTATGTGTCAATGAGTATGCCTCTGTTCACTTGTGGTCATTACTGGAAGCCCAACACCTACATGGAGGCAGATGTTAACCTCGCTACATTTATCCCCATTTCCATCCCACTTGATCTACCTTATAACGCCCAGAACTTTTTTGACAGAGAACCAAGTCATCTATGGGAGGCTGAACTGTGAGTACTTGCTTGAATGTCCTATGGTTTTTCTGTCTACAAGATAGTACATGACCTGCTAAACACATGTAATTCCATTGAGAATAATAAACTAGATACAGAACAATGTGAAAAACAGTTTCACAGTTTTTTCTGCTTCATGGTGCATCTGCAGACATTTCCACTTCTCTTTGTTATGTTTCCAGTCAGAAAGAAATCAGGGATAGAATAAAACTAACTTTTGTGTCTGCCCCATGGTGTGATTCCATGGTCAGACTTATATATATTTAAAACACTGACTCTAATATGTCAAGATAAGTTTCCATCTTCTCAGGTCTATTTGTCCATCTAAATGTCTTATGTTTGAGTTTGACTATCAGTTTCTTTCCAGAGAGTTGCAGAGTTTCTGCTAAAGTTAACTTGAATATCCCTATGTTCTGGGTACAAATCTTAGAATTTTCAGTTTCATGTGTTCTGTCTTTAGTATCATTAAAGTATCTCAGAGTTTAGATACTGTGGTCATACATATGACTTTTTATTTAACATTGATATTATAATGCAGTGTTCTGAAAATCATGTCTTTCATGCCCATATTCTGTCTTCTGCTTAGTAAGCTTTGCTGGAAACCCAGTGTTCTGTGATTTGATTTGATTTGATGATTTTCATTTCCAACCTTTTCTTTTTGTCCTTCTCCTCTCTCAGAATCTAAATTTTGTCTTGTGATTTGTCTTATATGGTACTATTTCCTGTGTATTGCTGTTTATTCTATCCCTCATTCAAGTTCTCCTGGAGACTGTTGAAACTTTTCTCTATGCCCAGTTAAATTCATTGCTTGGTTCTGTCTTATTTTCTGTTGTTCATCTCTTTACTTTCTGAAGTATTCATCTACCACTTTATCTCTCTGAGAAACTGTGTGTTAGGTTGTTGGTTATTTATGATAATGTGGAGGAATCATTAAGCCTTTTCATATTCCTGTTTCTCTGTAGATGCTATAATTGGTAATTCTGTTCATTTGAACATCAGTTTCAGGATTAGAATGGTCACTTATTGAGAAGTGTCTTCTTGAAACCTCAATACATATTTCCTCTCTGAGCAGGAAAAAAAAAAAAAAAAAAAAAAAAAAAAAAAAAACCTGTGATCCAGGCAGTTGTATTGTTATGGAATATTTGAATTAGAAAAAAATACCTAATTTATTTTGTAAGTAAAGACCTTTTAGGAATGCTTTCACAAGATAGAGAAACCATAGTTCAGTAGCCCACTCCATCTGGAGAGAGAAGGAATCCTAACACAGGGGGAATGAAAGAGCCCATGCACAAATATAGACAAAAGATAGAAAAGACTGAATTGTTAATTGACAAAAGTCTTAATCTAGATTCTGTTTGACCTGGATAGGTGGATGAAGTCTCAATTCCTTGAAGCATAAATCATAGTTTTTTAAAGTTTACATGAAGATATAAAAGTTTTAAATATATAAACATGACCACAATCTCTAATCCACACTGAAACCCCCATTGTAGGAAAAGAAAGTGTTTGTAAACACCTGGAGTAGAGTCATGCTTTACAGCTAAAGCTTGGGCACCAAAAAGTATGGTTCTGGGCTAGAAAAAAAATGAAAAACCTTTCTTCTCTTTGAATATGTAATGACAGATAAGTTTTCAGCACAATGAGAAGCACTGAAGTATATCTTCGGCAGGAATGGAAGGACATTAAAAAGTTTGATTCTGTAACTATGAGACAGAAGCCAGTGCTATCACCTGAAGGTTTTCAGAGCATATCAGGACCCCATTGATTCATATTTTAAAACTCTGAAATTTTGAAATCTTTAAGTCTCATTTTCACATATTTTAAACAACTTCTCAGACATTTACACACCTTAAATCACTTTCTTAGACATTCAAAATGTCCATTAACTTTAAAATGTTTGTTCCTCCTACAGGCATTTACCAGGAGACAAAGATGTCTGATTACTGGGAGAAATGATAGAAAAACAAGTTCTTTTAAATTAAAGAACCATAAAAAGCAAACTGTTAGGTATTAGTAGCTTCAGTTTGAATTTCATTTAAATCTAATTTTGTGAGATTAGATTTTTCACAGCAAGATAATGCCTTCTTCAGCAGGGAACCTAGGAGCTGTAGAAACAAACAAGGCCTGAATTTCATGCATGATATGGACGGACTATGCAGCTGCAGCCTTGTTCAGAGAAGGTTTTATTATCCCTGCTAAATTTCTGTCATGACAACTTGCTGTCAACACATCAAGAGATCTGAGAGGGGTAAAATTGACAGGGGAGTATAATCCAAAATGCCTCTATATGATTCAAAATGACAGAGACTTAATGGACACCTGAGCACCTTGTCTGGGATCCTCCATGGCAATCTCAAAGACTTTGTAGGGAGCAGAGGTTGACAGCTTTTGGATGACACACAAAACAGAATTAAGGTTTCAGCTGCCACACAGGGCATCATCAGCCTCCAAACACCAGACTTGTGAGGCCTTAGAGATTTTTTATGGAGGAGGAACATGGGAAAATTATCCTACCTTGGCCAGGCCAAGTATGGCATTTAACTCAACAATGTCCATAGTTTGGGCAGGGATGTATTAGTGGAAGAAGCATGTGGCAATTCATGGTTCAGCATTACCACAGTTGAAATATGATCAAAGAAAAGGACATTTCTTCCCACCTTATTTGTGGATAGGCATAGCTACTGACTCATGAAGTCTGTCAGACAAAGCCTTTCTCATTAAATTCCTTAATTCCATATTCAGCAGAACTCTGAGGGACTTGAAGGAGAGCATCTAATATATTACCATATTTTTTCACTTGAATGTTTTTATTAAGTCAAGTTACATCTTAGTCATATGCCACACTCTCTTCTCCTTCCAATCCAAATCTCTCTCCTACATCATCCTCCCCTATTCTGTCCCATAACTACACACCCCAACTCCTGTAGTCTTATGACTGAGTTTGTCTTCCTCCCCTTTGGTCTGTTAGAGCAGTACCATTAGTGGAAATTGATTAACAAACTTAAACATAGTCCATGTGAGAAATATCTCCCACTCCCCTAACTACTGGGCCCACATCAAGCCTAATCACCTCCTCAGCTAATTATATGTAGAGGACCTAAGTCCAGGCATGCATTGTTCTTGGTGGGTGCTTCAGACTCTCTAGAACCCTCTGGTCCCTGTTTGAGTGGCCCTGATAATCTTCATGTGGAGTTTCTGTCACACATATATAAATGAATAATTATATGGATATAAACAACTGGATCTATTGTTTAGTCTTTTGTATTACTTTTATGTGATTTGAAAGACATCAGCCCTCAGCTAAAATTGAAAAAAAGAGAGAATTTATTGTTGAATAAATTTGAGAGTCTTTGAACACAATTTACATTATCCCAAATTCCGTGTTATAACGTGGAAGCAGCTTTATGCAGTTTTCATAGTAACAGAATAAAGAAAGCTATAAATCCAATACACTGCTGGAAACATCAGAGAGGAGGTTAACAGCAAGATGGAGAAAGTTACTATACAGACCCAAGATATTATATGATGCCATTCTTGTCTTTTAGATTGGCATAAACAGAGGTGTGTTGGCTTACTACATTCTAAAATTATTTTATTCATTATTTATAGGAGATCAACTCAAAATCAGAGGTGTCCAAGAAATGATTATTCGGGGTTCTGCAGGTATCCTGGACTATGGTAATGAACCCCTAAAACTATTACATTCCAATTTCTCCACATCATTAATGTTTTTATAGCCAGTCTTTGCAGACAAAGGTCTTTCCAGGAGATCTCATTGATACATGTACACATTCATACAGTTCAATATTTCCTGTGGGATAACCCCTGGGAAAGACTCATTTTCTTTCTCTCAGTTGTTCCTAATTGCCTGGTGTTGACCAATAGATTCTCATCTGGCCATATATCTCAGGTTACTGTAGTACAAACAAATGGTGTTTCTTCCTGGTGATGGCAGATCTGAAGGCAGAATCATTCCTTCAGTAGAACCCAGTGGCCTTCAGGTTCATGATTTCTGTTAAGGTCCCTCTCTAATTGTCACCCAGACTCTTTTCTAACACAGGTTTTGAAAGAAGCTTCTGAGAACCAATCTGCAAACACTGAAGGCCATGAGTGAGACAGTTTAGACCACCTACCTGCAACAAAGTTACACTTCTTCCTCTTGAGAGCACTTTTGTACTGTCTTAATGTACTTGGGCGTTTCCTTCTCTTTTTGATGGTAGTATAACCTTTCCGTTTTTTACTTTACTGCCTTAGCTAGAAATTTTCCTTCATTTAATCTTAAACTTTGATTTTTTACATTATGTTTTTTACTTTTTTTGTAAAGATTTATTATTTTTTACATTATGTTTACAAGTGTTTTGCTTACATGTTTGTGTATATACCACTTGTGTTCATGGTTCTGTCAGAGGCCAGTGGAGGACACAGATCCCCTAGAAATGGTGTTTCATATTATTGGAACCTAAAACTGACTACTGAAACTTGAATCAGGGTCCTCCACAAGAGAAGCAAGTAGTCATAACATATCAGTCATTTCTCAAGGCCCCAGAACACTATTTTACACAGGTATATATTTTTTCATGTCCTTGAGTGCTTACTTTTTCTATGTGTGTGAATGCCACAGGTGTGCCTGGTGTCCAAAGATGCCAGACAGGGTCTTATGACCTAGAGCCACACATGGTTCCAAGGCCACCCTGTGGGCACTGAGAACTGATACTAGCTTTTATTCAAAGGGGTCAGTGTGCTTAGATGCCTGGACATCTGCCTATCCCCAAAAAGACACGTTAACACTAGGAATGCATAAAAACAAACTTGTTATAATTTTTAAGTGAGTATGAAATTGAATCATTTCAAAATAAAAGGACATGAAGTGGTTATTCACATTCCTAGTGAACACCTTAGTAACTCTTTCATATCCCAGTGTTTCCATGAACAAAAACATCATCACCACCTACATATTCAGCAGGCATAGGACACAGACAAGTGACAATGCACAGCAAGAAAACAATTACTAGATGCAGTTTAATTTCTGAGAGTTTAGTAGCCATTCCATGATGTTCCTGATTTGTCAGGGACTTAGTCACAGAAGCTTTATTAGTCACAGGAAAAGTCAAGGAGTAAGACCTCTAGGTTCCTGAATTTGATAAAGACTTTCTGAAGAAACTTGACTGCCTATACTCATCATTCTATCCCAATGTGTTTAGATTGAGATGGAAAACTATCAAATTATGCTGACCCTATACTTTGCCATTGAGGAAATCAATAAGGACTCACAACTGCTTCCTAATGTGACCATGGGCTTCCATATTTACAATGCCTTTAATTCCAACAAAAGAACCTTGGAGGGCCCTCTGATGTTCTTGTCTGGAAGGAGTGATTTTATCCCTAATTACAAATGCAAAACACAACACAAAGCTCTAGGAATAATTTCAGGAACCAGGCCAGAATTTTCTGCTGCTATTGGAACACTTTTGGAGCTCTACAAAGTCCCTCACGTAAGTTAGGAAAGTATTTTTGTTCACAGTCACATAGGAAATCTGACTTAAAAAAAAAAAAAAACAAATGGTTTGTATTTACTATAGGCATATTTCGAATAGCAGTACATGAATTACTTTGATATGGAAATGATTAACAGTGGAAAGGGCGCAGTGAAAAGCATGAGTAGTGCATTCTGAGAATTTTGAGGCTGATCACTTAGCAATATTCATGAGTCTATCTCCAAATTCTGGCAATATGTACTGTGAATACTCAGGCTGTATTTGCTCAGAAGTCAAATTCTACAACACAGATATCTAAGTGACCAATTTAGCATATAAACATCTCATAATTCATAGAGTGGTCAATATTTGACATAAGAAAAAAGAAAGTACAGAACATGTAACTAAATTTGGAACAATCATCAAGATGAACACCAGTGAAAACATTACAAAGAATTTTTAAGATCTCATTCAGGATAATAGACCTCAGACGAGCAGTCATAGAGAATATCTACTTAGGTATATTCCTGCTAATGACTATTCTAAGCCTATACTGAAGCAAAGCATCCCTCAGAAGACATTAGTACAAACAGAGAAACCACTGGGTGAGTGTAAAGATCAGGAAAAATCAAGAGTACAAAACCCACAGTGTAACTCTGATTGCTATCACTCAGTTAAACAATTCATATGTGAATAATGAATCCATTTCCTCTCTTAGGGTGATGACCCCAAATATCTAGAACATCAGAATCACATATTTTTTTTTTTGCTTCCTCAGGTCACATACGGACCTTTTGATACTGAGCTAAGTGACAAAGTTACATTCCCATCCCTTTATCAGATGTCTCCTAAAGACAGAGGTCTAACCCATGGGGTGATTTCTTTATTGCTACACTTCGGCTGGAATTGGGTGGGACTTTTTGTAGTTGATGATCTGAAAGGAAAGGAGTTCCTCTCTAACCTGAAAGAAGAGATGGCAACAGAAGATATCTGTGTGGCTTTTACACAAAATTTCCCTCCTTATTGGAAGCTAGGATTAAAAAATGTTGCTGATTTGGTGGACTTGAACCAACATACACGAGTAAATGTGCAGGTATTCTATGGTGATATTGATGACTTGCTGTTATTCTGCATTGATAATAAAATCATTTTAGCCAGAGGGAAGGTGTGGATAATGGCAAAGCAGCACTTCATATATTTAGAGTCTGCAGCAGAGGAGTATCATTTGATAAACTTTTTTAGAGGAAGTGTCTCATTTTCAAAGAAGAGAACTATCCCTGGCTTCAAGAACTTTCTTGAGGATCTTACACCAAACCAGTACCCAGGAGATTTTTACTTCTATAAATTCTGGATGGACATTTTTTTGTTCACTTTCTGCTTTGCCATGTAAAGTTCTTAAACCTTGCCCAGCAAATATTTCCCTAAAGATTAAGCATAAAAAAATTGATATGATGACCATTTCTGAGCCCAGCTATTCCATATGGAATGCAGTGCATGCAATGGCCCATGCCCTCGATAAAATGTTATTGAACAAAACTGAAATGGGATCTATGGAAGACAGAAACACAGACTGGCTTCTACCATGGCAGGTAAGCCTCACTCATAAGCAAGGGAAGCTCAGGATCTAACATTATTTGTAAGTAATTTACTGTGGTCAAGCCAATAAAACATTTTCATCTAATAATTAAAAGTATAAGTTAAAATGGAAAAGGGTTCTATCACAGTGTATGTGTATATGTCTGTAATTGTCTTATGTGATTTTGGGACTGAAAGCACTGACTTGAAGACAGTAAGTTTGTATATCTTTTAACAAATATTTTTGTAGTGCAGTATGGAATTCTGTAAGATGTAAATGTAATCCATGTAAAAATAAGGCAAGTTCAATAATCAAAATTTATGTACATTCATGGAATATGTCATGTGCCATAAGATATAGACATAGTAACCATATCCAAAGGTGCTTTTTCAAATAAATTCACTTTATGTTAATATCACAAGACCATAGGAAGAAACTTTTGTAGTGAATAAATTGCCTGTTCTAGAGTCATGACTAACTGGAAAGTAATTGCTTGTACAAATTCTTTATTCTTAATTGTGTAAAATGAAGTTAGATCCAAACTGTACTTCCATCTTAAAAGTTAGAGCACAAACAGTGTTCATAAGCCAAGGCTATATCTCCATGCATTAGTGATAAATGGATGTGTTAATGTTTTAAACCAACAAGATATAAAACAGGACTCATCCACACATATGAGCCTTGATGATCACCTTCAAATAGGGTATCATCAAGAAGACTGTTGAACAAGTAAATTTAATTTTAAATTCTATCAAAGATAGATGAATAAAAAATTAATTCTGAATGTATAGTGTACTATGTAATCTTGAGAATCCTGGAAAACAATAATATTTAACATAGACATTGACACGGCTTTCCAGGGACATGTTGACATGTCAACATGGCTTTCCAGAGATGTGATCGTAGGTAAGTTACTATATCCCTTCGATAGGTAATAGAGTACCTAAGCAACAGTTCCATAAATCACAAGTTGGAATTAGGTAACACAACATTGAATATCATAAGTTGAAGTATTAACCGGTTTAATTTGTTAGACATGTAATTAAATCATGGTGGAAGCATGACTCAGCAGTTATAACCATGTGCTTTTCATAAAGGGTACCCAAGTTTGATTGTTAGTACACATCTGGTTACACAACTGTCTTTAACTTTAGCTCCAAGGAATCTGACACACTCTTTTACTCTCTGCAGGCTTCAGGCATGACTTGTATGCAATAAGCAAAAATAACACATCCAGGTGCCTGAGGTGACTCAGTGTTTAGAAGTACTTCTTGCTCTTGAGAAGACTCACACTTGGTTCCTGGTATCTAGATAAAAGCTTACAATTTTCTGTAACTCCACTTGGGGGAGATCCAGAACCTTCTTCTGGCCTCCAGAGGCACCAGGCACATTTGTAACGCATATTGTTCCACATAGTGTTCATATCAAAGCTGAAAGTTTGTGACAGAAAACAAACCAAAGAGAAATGAAAGCAGGCAGTGTGTTTCTTTTCAGTTTCCTGAGTTATAAATGACATTAATTTTGTACATATTTAATGTACATTTTTAAATCAATTTGGAGCTTTAAGCTTTACATAAACTCCTACTAGTATTATCACATCAAGGTACTCTGCATATACATGCATACCTTTTGAAATACACTCATATTCATTATGTGACATAAAAACGGACATATCTTAATACATATGAACCCACTGAAATGATGTTATTTACATTATTACACAAAATATTTTCTACAAAAATCTACGTTTTCTGATTAGACACATTTTGCTGGTGTTGAGGAAGTTCACAGGGCCTTGTTCCCTGTAAGAACAAGGTTCACATTTTCCATAACGTACACATTTCTTCTTGTGTTCAGTAACTCTTGCATTATTTTCATGGGGAGAACTGTTTATCTTGTAATGCCAGGATCACAGGACACTCAGAGACCAACAGGAGACGACTTGATGCAATAACAAGAGAGCTATTAAGAAAGCAATTGTACTTGGGACCCAAGTCTCACCGACGCAGCAGTAGAGAAGTGGGACTCTGAGCCGTGAGTGAGCAGGGTTTTAAAAGGGGAAGTCTGTGATCAGGGGGTTTCCATGACAGCAAGTGTGTGTGGGGGGCACATGCCTTGACATTACAGAATTAGGTAAAAGTTAGAGGGGTGAAGTGACCTCTAAATCACAATTACCTAAGGCATACAATCACAATTGCTATTCTTTTGAACTATATCTGAAACACTGGGGAGAATTTTCCCAGCCGATTCTCAAACCATTCTCATTGAATTTTGCCAGGATAATTGTCTCTATTTTCTATGAAGCATTTATTCTGTAATATTTCCTGGAGGCTGTTGCTAAGAGAGTTAACTTTGTTTTCTGCCAAATGTACATTCTGTGGTATTTCCTGGTACCTGAATTCAGCTCCTAGTCAAGATGGCTCTTTATTTCAAAATGGAGGTATATTCAGGCTAACTTAAACTCTTCAGTCTCACTAAAACAAATGGGGAGACACCTAAACTAAGCCTCTTCAGAAAGATAGCCATGTTTGGGAGAGAGAGAGAATGGATTTCTCTTAAAGATCATCAATCAGTAATTTGTATGGCCCACTCATATCAAATGATGTCTCTCTTCAGCTGCATCCATTTCTGAGGAAAATTAAAGTGACAAATGGTGCTGGAGATGAAATAAGCTTTGATGAAAACAAGAATATTATAGAAATGTATGATATTCAAAATTTTGTGGAACATACTAAACATAATTCATTACTAGTTAAAGTGGGAGAGTTTATCTTCAAGAGTCCACAAGATCAAGGCCTTTTCATTAATGAAGTTCTAGTTAAATGGCCAAGCAACTTCAATCAGGTCTGAAATTTTTCGATATTTAATATGTAGAGAAATATTTGTAAAGAATATTAAAATTGATTGTGTGATGTCTCTTTGAAATTTTAAAATATATATATATATATATATATATTATTTTTTTTTTATATTTTAATTTCAGTTTATTTTCTTTACATCCCACGGGTGGTCCCACCCTCCTCACCTCCTAGCTTCTCCCTCTCCCTCTTTTCTGATTTCCCCCAAGAATAAAGGATCTCCCCTCCTACCATATCAAACTCTCTCCAACACATAAAGTCACATCAAGACTTAGTATACCATCATCCACTGAGGCCAGGCAAGGCAGCCCTGCCAGGGGGAAGTGCTCCAAAAGCAGGCAATAAAGTCCAGGTTAGAACCCTCCCTCCCAGCTCCATTTGCCAGGTTACCCACATGAAGACCAAACTACTCATTGTCTGTATATGTGCAGAGGGACTAGGTCCACATATACATGCTCCTTAGTTAATGTGTCAGTCTCTGTAAGCTCCCATGGGTCTGAGTTAGTCATCTGTTGTTCTTGTTCCTGTTCCCTCCAGGTGGAGCCTCCCAGACAACTATCCTGTAAGGCTCTATACTGTGCAGTGGGTCTCAGGATGGGCCAATTACTGGTTGGAATTACCCTCAATCATTGTTCCCTCTTTATTCCCACTTCTTTTAGGAAGGGTAATTTTTGGATCAAGGTTTTTGTTGATGGGTTGTTTTCCCTTCACTTCACTAGTCCTGCCTGGCTAGGAGGTGGTCACTTCAGGCTTCCTGTTAGGGGTCTCAGCTAGAGGCACACCCATATCCTCCCGGGAGCATACACTGTCACTGGCCTCCATCTTGACAAAGCAATGACTCCCTTTTTGTTCCCTTCTTGTTCCCAGCCCTAGAACCTTCCACCTCCATTGTCTCCACATCTGATCCCCACCCATGTTTTCCTCCAAATTAAGTCTCCTGTCCAGTTCCCCCTATTCACCCACTTCTGCTGTGTAATCTATTTCCCCTTCTGAGTGACATTTTGGCACCCTCCCTTGGGCCCTCCTTCTTACTTAGCTCCTTTGGGTCAATGGATTGTAGTATATTTATCTTGTACTTTAGGTCTAATATCTGCTTATAAGTGAGTATATACTATGTGTGTCTTTCTGCTTCTGGGTTACCTCACTCAGGATGATCTTTTCTAGTTCCATACATTTGCTGGCAAATTTCATGATTTCCTTATTTTTAATAGCTGAGTACTGTTTCATTGTGTAAATATAGCACAATTTCTTTACCCTTTCTTTGCTTGAGGGACATAACTGTTGTTTCCAGTTTCTGGCTATTAAAATATAGCTGTAATGAAAATAGTTTAACAAATTTCCTTGTGTATGGTGAATCATCTTTTGGCTATTTGCCCAAGAGTGGTATATCAGGGTTTTGAGGTATAACTATTCCAAACTTTCTGAGAAAGTGCAGCTTGATTTCCAGAGAGGTTGTAGAAGTTTCTGCTTCCATTAGTAACAGAGGAGTGTTCCCCTTTATCCATAGCCTCTCTGGCATGTCATGTCACTTGAGTTTCTGATCTTAGCCATTCTGACTGGATTAAGATGGAATCTTAAAGTCATTTTGATTCGTATTTCTCTGATGGCTATGGACACTGAACATTTAAGTGCTTCTCAGCCATTTCAGATTCCTGTTGTGAATTCTCAACATGTTTTAACTGGATTATTTGATTTGTTCATGTTTGTTTTCAGTTCTTTGTATATTTTGGATATTAGCCCTCTATGTGATGTAGGGTTAATGAAGATCTTTTCTCAATCTGTAGGCTGTTGTTTTGTTCTATCAACAGTGTCCTTTGACTTACAGAAGCTTTTCAGTTTTATGAGATCCCTTTTATTAATTGTTTATCTCAGAGCCTATGCTGTTGTTGTTCTATTGCCTCCTATGCTCATGAGTTCCAGATTTTTCACCATTTTGTCTTCTAATAGATTTAGAGTCTCTGGTTTTATGTCAAAGTCTATGTCAAAGTCATCCTGGATTTTGTGCAGGGTCATACATAAGGTTCTATTTGCATTTTCTACATGCAGGCATCCAGGTAGACCATCAGTTTGTCTCCATGGACCAATCTGTCTGTTTCTATGCCAAAATCATGCAATTTTTGTTACTATTGCTCTGTAGTATAGCTTGAAATCAGGGATGATCATACTGCCAGAACTTCTTTTATTGTACAGAATTGTTTTGGATAATCTGGGTCTTTTATTTTTCCATATGAAATTAATTGTTGTACTTTCCAGGTCGGTAAAGAATTGTGTTGAAATTTAATGGGAATTGCACTGAATCTGTAGATAGCTTTCAGCAGGACTGCTGTTTTTAATATCTAAATTCTACTGATCCACAATAATGGGAGATCTTTCCATCTTCGAAAAAGCTTTGCTTTCTTTTGTTCAAATACTTGAAGTTCTTGTCATACAGGTCTTTCAAATTCTTTGTTGGAGTTACACCAAGATATTTTGTAGTATTTGTGGCTATTGTAAAGTGTGTTGTTTCCTTAATTTATTTCTCAGGCCTATTGTTGCTTGTGTACAGAAGGTCAACTGAATTTTTTTTTTAATTTTTTAGTTAATTTTGTATCCAGACACTTCACTGAAATTTTTTAGCCACTGGAGGAGTTCTGTGTTAGAATCTTGGGGGTTACTTATCATCTGTAAATAGTGGTAGTTCACATTCTTATCTTCCAGTTTATATCCCTTTGATTTATTTTCACTTGTTTAATTGCTCTAGGTAGAAATTCAAGCACTGTATTGAGATATGGTGAGATTGGCAGCCTTGTCACTGATTTTAGTGGGAACGCTTGAAGTTTCTGAACATTTAACTTGATGATGGCTATTGGCTTGCTGCACATTGCCATTATTTGTTTAGGTACATGCCTTGTCTCCCTGATTGTGTGATGTCTCTTTGAAAATTTAAAATGATTCAGATATTCTATGTTCCTAGCTCTATTGTTATTGTGAGCTTGTGTGTTATTGAGCACAGATACTTGTTAGGTCCACACTCAACACTGGGTTATCTTCCTCAGTTGCTCACCCTTATATTTTTAACAGGCTATCTCTCTGAAACCTTTGCTTATTGATTTTGCAGTATTCAGTGGACAGAATTTCCTTGACTTTCTTACTGTCTTTATGATCACAAAATTCCTGTTAGAGGAATATTTTCGACAGCCAACTTTTCTTTCCATCCCTTCAGCATTATCAAATCCAGGTATTCATGTTCATGTGACAAGCACATTAAACACTAAATCAACTCTTCAGTCCTATTTGATTACTTTAATTCAGAAATAAACCAGTATTTCAGAATTATGTATATGTATATTTCAGAATTATTTATACATATATAAATATACATAAAAACAAACTCAAAATGTTAAATGCTTCTTGTAGATAGAATTAGATGAATTGTATTTCAATGTGTGTTCATTCATGCTACAGTGAATGAATGAATGTTCATGGTTATATAGGTGTGTAGGTGTGTGGGTTTTTCTGTGTGTACACAAACTTGCATACAAAACTATGTATATAATCACATATTTTTATTATACATGCATGATCATGCTCAAGCATCCTTCCATTCACACAATTCATACTCAAGCATATCAATAGATTTACAAGTTTGTGAACTAGCATGAACAATAAACTATGGATTTGCATACAACACATTTCTGTAACCAATGTATCTAAGTTGCCAGATATGTGTGACAGGAACTGAACTCAGTATTTCTCTACAAAAACAGTATGCACTCTTAACTTCTGAGCCAGTTATCCAGAAGCATATTCCTGTTAATATATTCATATTTATGAGACAGAAACTGAATCCAAATCAAGGCAGAAAAGAGGCTACAAATAGATAGAAATAATTCTTCTCCTACACAGTTTCTAACATATAACAAACTAAAGTTGCGTTAGAAGTTTAGTAGTTAATGTGATTAACTAAAGTGCAACTTGTAAAAATCTTACATGGCAATGTCACTAATGTTTGAAAAGAAAGGCATAGAACTATTCCTAGCATTGGGAGTCAAGGGTAAAAGTCACAGTAATATATCATAATTCACCAAAGACAAAACCATCTTTCATGAGAAAATTGAACTTCCTTTTGCAGCTAAAGGAGAGTGTGTGAGTATTACTACATGTCTAGAAATGTAAAGGTAGAAATAGATGAGGCAGTAGTGACTGAATTTCTGTCTGACAATCCAACTGTTCCATAATTCATATGAAAAATGAATTCTGGTGTGGTGCCTCACAGGAGAGAATATATGGTTGTTGTACACATTTCACAAAGGCTAGGAAGAAGTGAGTCACCATAAAGGGATGTTGAACATTTAGCATTGGGAAATGTGCTAAATTGCTTCAGTCTACACTCCCATATTAAAACCTCTGAGTTCCTCATAAATACATAGATTTTACATAGGATGTATGCATTTAAGCTATTTAGCTTAAAGTATTTTAAATTAATGTAAAATATTACTACCAGTTTTTCTGTATTGCCTTCAGACTCCTCAATCTGTATGTGCACAGAGCTGTGGTCCGGGATTCTGGAAAGTTCCACAAGAAGAAAGACCTGTCTGCTGTTTTTCTTGTGTATTTTGTCCAGAGCAGCACATTTCCAACCAGACAGGTAGAAAACTAATACTTTTCCTCAAACTGCTTGGCAATGTTGAAGGGGAAAGCTAAGAAGTGACTGTGGTGTCATAATGCAGTGCTCTTTCCTATGTCTCTTTCACTTATCCCTGAACCCACTAGTAACCACTGCTGATTCCACACAATGTGTGAATGTTTGAGTGGGAGTTCTCTTGCTATTGTGTCAAAATAAACCTACTTAAAAATCCTTCCTTTTGGTGCATGGAATGGCCATCTCAGCTCTTGAATTAATCCATGTTATAGGCTCCTGATTGAATGTGAGATCTTCAGTTGTCCAAGATCAAACTGTATTTCTGTAATAAACAAACCTCATGATTCATTCCTGAAAATAACTCCAGGAAATGTACATTTTTAGTTGTTTCCTGAATCCACAAGAAATGGAACAGCATTTTAAAAACTTATACTTTTCATTTTGAGTATCAACAATAATAGAAAAAGCCAGTCTTTATAAATGAAAGTATGGCTGCCTGTTTAAGGTTGTGGTCAAACATGTGATAACATGTACATGTAATATCATATGGAACAATCAGGTTGTAGTTATGAATACAAACACACACAAAGACACAAATACAACATTTAATGAAAAAAGATTCCGTGAATTTGAGAGAGAATAAATGTAGGGCGAATCCAGGTGAAGGTCTAGAGAGAGAAGAACAAGAAGAGATATAGTGAAGTAATTATGTTATTTTTTAAATGAAAATTTTTATAAAAAAATAAAGTCATAAGGAATAAACATTACAATAAGGATCTACTATTTATTATACTCAAAATAGCCAAGCCTTAGACAATTTTATAACAAATAGAATACTTTATCTTTTATTAAAACAATAAAATGTTGAAAGATTAATTAAATATTCTTTATATTCTAAGATCTAATGCTACCACAGGATAAATTTCTTGCAGTGTGCTATATAGCTTCAAGTACTATGTTAAAGAAATACGGAGAGAGTGGGCATCCTCCTTGTCCCTGATTTCAGTGGGATTGATTTAAGTTTCTCTCTGTCTAGTTTGATGTTGACTATAGCCTTGCTGTATATTGCCTCTACTATATTTAGGTATATGCCTCACATGCCTGATCTCTCCAAGACTTTAAACATGATTGGATGGTGGTATTTGTCAAATTCTTTTTAGGCATCTAAGGAGATGAACATGTTTTTTTTTTTTTTTTTTTTTTTTTTGTTTTTTTATGATTGATTACATTGTGTTTGAATTTCTTGTGAATTTCTGAAACATCAGTATATGCCTGGAATGAAGCCTACTTGTTTGTAGCGGATGATATCTTTAATGTGTTCTTGGATTCTGTTTGCTAGTATTTTATTGAATATTTTTGCATCAATGTTCATTAGGGAAATTGGTATGAAGTTCTCTCTCTTTGTTGGCTATTTGTGCAGTTTGGGTATCAAGATGACTGTGGGCTCATAGAATGAGGTTGGTAATGTTCCTTCTGTTTCTATTTTGTGGAATGGTATGAAGAGTTGTGAAGTTAGCACTTCTTTGAAGGTCTGGTAGAATTCTTCTTCTGAAAACATCTGACCCTGGGATTTTTAGGAAGGGTACTTTTGATGACTGCTTCTACTTTGTTAAGGGAGACAGGCCTATTTAATTTATTTACAAGATCTTTATTTCACTTTGGTAAGTGGAATCTATCAAGAAAATTGTCCATTCCATATAGATTTAAAAATTTTGTGATGTGTAGGCTTTTGAAGTACAACATAAAGATTCTTTTGATTTCCTTGGTATCTGTTCTTATGTCCCCCTTTTCATTTTTTATTTTGTCATTTGGATAGTGTCTTTCTGCCTTTTAGTAATTTTGTTAAGGGTTTGTCTATGTTGTTGATTTTCTCAAAGAACTGGTTCTTGGTTTTGTTGGCTGTTTAAAACATTTTGGTTTTTGTATATTGATATTAGCACTGAGTTTGATTATTTCCAGCCATCTACTCCTGTTGGGTGTGTTTATATGTTTTTTTTTGTTTTGTTTGTTTGTTTCTAGTTCTTTCAAGTGTGTCATTAGATTGCTTTTGTATATGACCAGTGGGGACCTGGATAGGATCGATTCCAATTCCTGGATGTCCCATCCAAAACTGGAAGCAACTAAATTGATGCTTTGGATCTAGCTGCCTGTCCACTCACTGGTCTCAGTGTCTCTGAATCTCTGCCTCTCAGATACAGTGCACATGGGTCTCCACCATCTTGGATTTTTCTCCCTTTTTTGATCTTTCATCCTTCCTTCCTTTTTTGGTCAGAGGCTTTTGTGACCTTTCAAATTCCCTCATGGGTCTGGATGTATTTATGCAGTTGAATTACTACTGAATTCCTGTTTGAATCATTGTTTCTTGGGCAATTCTAAACCTTATCCATCTCATGTAATTTTTTAAGCTTACTGGAATATAGTATTTATTTAAATGTTTCCTTAGAATATTCTGAACATTTTGGTTTCTGTAGTAATGTTTTTTTTTTCTGTCATTTGTGATTCTTTTAATTTGATTGTTAATTTGATTCTGTTAATTGTTTATTTCTTTCTTTGATTTACTTGAATCAAGAGTCTATAAATTTTGTTTATATTTAGAAAGATTCAGCCCTTCCTTTGGTTAATTCTATGTATAGTTTTCTTGGCTTCTATTTTATTGATTTCTATTATAATCTTATTATTTCTTTTTAAATATATTATTAATTTGTTCATGTACTATTGCAGCATGTGCTCACACCTCTCCTCACAGTCCCTCCTTCCCACCTCACCTCCCAATGCATGTGCCCCTCTTCCCTTCCTTTTCAGAAAAAAATGGAAGCCTCCCTTGGACATCAAACAGCCTTGGCATATAAAGTTGCAATAAGATTATGCAAAACTATTATTGACGCTACACAAGGCAGTCTAATTACGGGAAAGGTATCCAATGGCAAGCAAAAGAGTCAGAGACAGCTTTGGCCTTGCTATTAGGTGTTGCCCATAAAGACCAAGCTGCATAACTGTTACACATGTGTTGTTAGAACTCCCACATGAGGACCAAGCTACACAATTGTTACACATGTGCAGAGAGACTAGATTGGCAGTTCATTCTCTGTGAGCCTGTATCAGGAGCCTTTCTGAGGGGTTGTCCTTATGGGAAGGAGTGTCAGAGTGTCTTTGCATACAGATGCTCCACAGAGCAGATGAAGTGTCAGATAGGGTAGGGAATGAGTCAGGTGCAATGGTCAGGGTAATCTCATAGCAGACTTCTAACATTTAGGACTTTCTGTGGTTCTGACTCTCTAGAAGGCATGGCCAGTCTGTGGTGCTTAGTTACTATCAACAAGGCGCTTCTCTATTTATACAAGCTTCACAGTACAAACACAGACTAATGATTACACAAGTGATTCAGAGTGGGTGTCTGATTTTTTTCAATTACATATCCAGGCTTACAAGTTCAGTTACAATTTAAAAAAATACAAAAGGAACAGACATTATTATAATTAGCTCTATAACTCTACTTTAAGGAATTCAAAGGATGTCTCCTTAAAAGAAAATACATTTACTATATGACAGCCTGTTTTTAGGCTGGCAGTGTTTGCAGAATGATTGCAGTCCAGAGATACAGAAAATACATGAATATGTATTTGTCTTTTTATGAATAGAAAAATATTAATAAATTACTCCCTTCACTATATGCATCATCATCCATGCTATAAAGTAGAAAATTTTATTTTAGTCAGTTTTTTTTCTTATTTATTGTGTTTTATTTCATCAGGAATGTATGCTCAATTGCCTCATATCTTTAAATAACATTTACAGGGAGTTCTCAGCCTATAAAAAAAGACACATAAATCTTTACCCAAATCTCTTGGTCTCTCAGAGTTTGCATATTTTCTTTGTTTACCCTGCAACAATATACTGTTTAGGGACACATAGCCCAAAAATACTCCTGAAATAATGGCCTCATCTTGCTATCTACTTGTCTGTATTTAATGATCTCAAGGGCCTATAGAAGATTTCCAAACAGTGGACAGATAAAGTTAAGTTTAGGATTTTCATTAAAGAAAACCTCTAGGATCAGAAGGAAGGAAAAGAATACCTCCCTTATCAGTGGACTAGGGGAGGGGCATGCATACAGAGAGTGGAGGAAGGGAGGGATTGGGACAGGAGGAAAAAGGGAACCACAGGGGGGTACAAAGTGAATAAAGTGTAATTAATAAAGAATAAAAAAAAACTCAAACATAACTTTTCTGTAGAAAAAAAAAAAAAGAAATTGAATCATAGTGCATAAAGTCCCCTGTAATTCAACACACAGGAAAAAAAAAGTTAGATATAGAATTGTGACAAGCAACTGTGCTGGCTTCATGACTCTCAACATTTTCAGTGAATATGACTGTCATTCTCCCTTTCTGATTTAATAGTTTATAGATTTATGGTACTATTATATGACATATAGGTCATTTTTTTAGTCTTCAGAATATTACTGAAAGAACAAGAGTGAAAAGTAGAACAATTCCCAGGATTATTCTGGAATTAATAATGAAAGGTTAAGAGTCCTGTCCTGAGTCAAAGCATGTCAAAGACTACAGAAATTTATTTGCAACTTCCACAGCTGAGATAGGTACTGGTTGATGGGAGCAGATAGCTGTTGTTTGTTGATGCAAGTGTTGTATATTTACTGCCAAATCAGAATTCCTCCATTGTCCATGGAGGTCAGATCTAACTTATTCCCATGTTACCTTAGAAAAATATATAGAAGTGGGGTAACAAATATTCACTGAAAATGTAACAAGAAAAATGAGAAGAACCCATAATGGTGGAATCAAGGAAGTGTATTTTTATACATGGATGTGATCAAAATACTTTGTGTACATACTTAGAAACTCACAGTATATAAAAAAGCATTCGAAGGATTATTTGACAGTATTACTTCATCTGAATATGAGTAATATATATATTTCACTACCCTAGAGAAATTGATAAATTCTTCGGTAGAAAACTTATTGTGCATTAAACAAGATAAACAGTACAAATGGGAATTATAAAGAGATCCTTCCTTGGCAGAATCAGGAAGGAGAATATGCCAGGCTACACACATAAATGGAAAGCACTCTCATGAATTAAATGTGCAATGATTAAATAATTGTAAAAGCTGAAATGTTGACTCACTTCCTCCTCACAGATCAGCAGGTGTGCATCCCTTGCCCAAGTCAAGAGTACCCAAACCCTGAGAGAAACTATTGCCTGCCCAAGACAGTGACTTTCTTGTCCTTTGAAGATCCTCTGGGCATGGCCCTGGCCTGCACAGCTCTGTGCTTATCTGTCAGCACAATTGCAGTTCTGGGGATCTTTCTCAAACACCGAGAATCAGCCATTGTTAAGGCCAATAACCGGATTCTCAGCTACATCTTGCTCATCTCCATCCTCTTCTGCTTCCTCTGCTCCTTTTTCTTCATTGGACGCCCAAACAATGTCTCCTGCATACTGCAACAAATAACATTTGCACTTGTGTTCACCTTGGCTATTTCTACTGTTTTGGCAAAAACTATAACTGTAATTATGGCCTTTAGAGTCATGAAACCAGGGAGAACAATGAGAAGGTTGTTTGTCTCAGGTGTCTACAATGCTGTCATCCCCATCTGTGTCCTGATCCAACTAATTCTCTCTGGAGTCTGGCTGGCAACCTCTCCTCCCCATATTGACACTGATGCTCACTCAGAACATGCTCAAGTCATCATTTTATGCAACAAGGGCTCAGCTACTGCTTTCTACTGTGTGCTGGCTTACTTAGGGACCCTGGCCCTAGGGAGCTATACTCTGGCTTTCCTGGTGAGGAACCTGCCTGACACATTCAATGAGGCCAAGTTCCTAACATTCAGCATGCTGGTGTTCTGCAGTGTCTGGGTCACCTTCATCCCTGTCTACCACAGCACCAAGGGCAAAGCCATGGTGGCTGTGGAAGTCTTCTCTATCTTGGCCTCCAGTGCAGGGCTGCTGGGATGCATCTTTTTCCCTAAGTGCTACATTATTCTCTTAAGACCTGATAAGAACTCTTTGAGAGGTATTAAAAACAAAAAAAAAAAGCAAATAAAAATTGATCATTTTGATGTATTAGTTTTCTAATAAAACCCATTAGTATACTAAAATTAAATTTTTCCATACTTTTAAGTAACCTTTTTCTTAAATGTATATTTAAACAAAAATAAGAGCTCCTCACTTTGTCTCACCATCACAGACATTGTGTTTCAGAATAGAAGCTGCTGCTGAAAACAATTTTAGTAAGATATGGATGTTACTTATTAATTTGTGGACAATATTCATATTCAAAATGTAATTACATGATAGTAATTGAGATAAACAGTACATGAACTAAATCCTTGTTTTCTTCATTATTTTTGGGAGTATAACAGGGCTTTGGGTAGTATTTCAGATTTTTCTATGGAACATGAATGAAAATAGATCTCTGGATATGGGGAGTGTCTTTTAAACAGTTGAGCCATTCCAAAAATCAGAGTAGAGATTTTTTTAAAAGGAAAAAAAAATAAATCTACTACCTGGCCCTGCTCTCCTTTCCTAGACATACATCAAAATGACTCGACATCCCACTCTAGAAATACTTGTTCAGCCACCTTCATTGCTATTGTGCTCACAATGGGTGGGAAATGGAAAATTATAAATATGTTTAACATGATAAATGTCATACACATAAATAGTTGTAAGTAGAAAAATTATAATTTAGGTAACCCATATCCAGAAGACAAATATCTCTCATTCTCTACTCTGGGGCATTTAACTCCAAAGTTTCAGATGTGAGTATCATCATGGAATAACTGTAGAAACAAGAAAACATGTTGGGCAAGCAATACAATGGCAGGTATAATTGATCTGATTGGGATAATGTGGGAAAGGTACCCTAATTATCAAGGTGGATAAAAATGAAAGAAGGAAGCGGGACAAATAACAATAAATATTTGTGAAAGAGTTTTAAGCAATCATACTGTGAATTATCTACATAAAATCCCTATAATACATGTAAGTCCATGCATGAATACAAACATGTTGCAACCAAAATATTTTTAATAATGCACACAGATAAGTATAGTTCACCACTGTCAGAAGAAGCTTTTCTTTGCAACTGCAATCATGACTGAAAAGCACAACTAATCACAAGGGAGAATTCTGAAGAACACTCACACCTGATAAATCTACAAAACAATTTCCAGATTTAAGGCTCAGAGATCATGCAGAACAGGTGATGAAAAAATTCTATAAGGCAGAGGATCAGAGTATGTTCTGGTAATGTGTCTCCTAATAATACCAGAAGCTACAGCCATAAGATGAATCAATATAAAAAAATAAAGAAAAAAAAGGCTTACTAATATATCTGCATAAACATGAACTGAAAAATGGAAAATGCCAATAGGCATGCAAAAGTGGCCCAGGAAGAAACCATTGCCCTTA
The DNA here is from genome assembly GCA_036365155.1 of Meriones psammophilus. Classification (NCBI taxonomy): domain Eukaryota; kingdom Metazoa; phylum Chordata; class Mammalia; order Rodentia; family Muridae; genus Meriones; species Meriones psammophilus. The sequence goes on along the minus strand of JAEOAE010000432.1, from coordinate 26,170 downwards.
ATCCTATGCAAAAATCTGCAGGGAACTAATAAAAGCTGCGAGTGTGAGAAAAAAAAATCTTTCCATGAGAGAGCATAAAATCAGTTAGTTATTCAACAACAAACAATCCATCCTGAAAACATACAGGGGACCCAGAAGTTTCCCTTGAAGCTCTTTCCTCTACAGAGCACAGTGTTTCCCCTGTGTCATGTAAATGTCCCTGTCCTTTGCCCGTGGCTGTCTTCAGGATCCAGAGCATCCAGGAAGCTGATTCCTGATGCCATCGCCCCGCCCATCTGCTTCAGGAAGCAAACAGGCCCGGCTGCTGGAAGTCATTTGTGTGAAGGCAAAATGTGCACTTTGAATTCTCCTGATCTGACTTAGTTGGAGAAGGGATTCTGGGGTCTCTGCCCCCTTTTTTTAGTCATTTCCACTCTCCCAGTCAAAGCAGGGCTGGTCTCTGGAAGGCAAAAATGCACTCATACAGATAATAAATCTGTTTTAAATATTTTTTTAAAAAAAGCCAAAGGCTGGAAAGATGGCTCAAAGGTTAACAGCACTGGCTCCTCTTCCAAAGATCCCGAGTTCAATTCCTAGCAACCACATGGTGGCTCACAACCATCTATAATGAGATCTGGTGCCCTCTTATAGTGCACAGGCATAATGCTAGAGAATGAATGAATGAATGAATGAATGAATGAATGAATTTCAAAAAATAAAGAAACAAAACGCTGGACTCAGTATCTCACGCCTGTCATCCCAACGGCCAGGGGGCTTTGTGATGCAGAGAATCTCTCTCTCTTCCCGAGGTGCCTGGTTCCATCCCCACCGACCAAAGGGTCATCTCTCAAGGGACGTGGTACCCTCTCGTGGTGAGCACATGTCACTTAATAAAGAGCTTTATAGAGATGATGTACTTAATTTAATACTATGTATTTATTTCCATTTAATAAGAACAGAGCAAGGAGTGTCTCGAGAGCTGGCCTCCTCCTCGAGTCCTGTGGTGTCGGAACTCGGGAGGACTTTGTGCTAGATCAAAGCAGGGCCTGGGACCACCTAACTTGTGTCCACCCTCTTGGGCCCTCCCCAACCTGATGGTAAGATTCTGTTGCTGAGGACAACAACTCCATAAGTCATTGGACACAGGGAATTCCAGCTGGCGCCTACCTAGAACCTTCACCCCCTATGGACTACTGTTCATGATACTGGAACATACACTGAATGCCATTGGAAGAGAAAGGTACACACCAATCCAGCCATACAGCCTTTGCTCTCCAACGGTGACCTGCCTACAAGATTTGCTGGTGCACTTGTGGCACATACATCATGTAAGTGACCAACTAATATCTGGTAGGGTTTCAGGAGGCCCACTCCATGAGAAGGAACCTTGATCCAATGCTGCTTGGGTGGCCAGGATTCTGAGTCTACACAAGCCAGGGATTTTAAGAGAAATCTAAATGTTATTGTTGTGCTAAAGGAGCACAGCCATACTCACAGAGTGATGCCTGGCTCAGCCTTCAACGGAAACTTCCTCCTGCAGCAGATGGGAACAAATCCAGAGAACCACTTCCAGTTGATATGCAAAGAGTGAGAGGCCTTGACCATTCCACACTGAAAGAGTTGTCTCCAGCCAAACCCCACCCCTAAGGGCTCAAGGAACTTTGTGTGCAGAGTGTAAGTGCCAGAGGGGATGAAGGAAACAAGGATAACAAAGCCTTGTAAATACAGCAGGACCAACACACATATGAATGCACCCTGACCCAACAGCTAGCTTTACTCACTTTCCCCTGTCTTGGATGCCTTCCCAGGCCAGAGTGGAAGGGGATGCGCTCAGTCCTGCTACTTAATATGCTGGCATTGGTTGGTGGGCACAGGGGAGGGGGTGTGAGCCTCTTCTCTAAGGAGCCAGGTGAGGGATGATAGGGGAAAGAGGGATAGTAGGACCAGGAGGAGAGGAGGGAGGGGTTTACCACAGGGATGTAAAATGAATAAATAACAATTTAAAAATAAAAATGATAAACAAGGGGGCTGGGCACAGAGTTTAAGAGCACCGCTGCTCTTCCAAAGTTCCTGAGTTCGATTCCCAGCTCACACACGGCAGCTCATAACCGTCTATAATGATATCTGGCGCCCTCTGCCGGCATGCAGGCAGAATACTCTATAAATAATAAATCTTCAAAAAGTAAAAAAAAAAAAAAAAGAACTGCACCATGGATCATCAATAAACTTTCCCTCCCTCCAGAAAGAACACTTACTACCTCTTTAAATAAAATAATAATAATAATAATAGTAATAATAATAAATATAAAACTTAGTTTTCTCCAAGGGAGGCATATTGGGGCAACAAACCAGAGTAACAGGTGAGTCTCATGAGCAGGAACAGATGACAACAGAAAAACTCAAAGGCATTTTTGTGGGTTGTGAAGGCTTTAAAAATATACAGTTCCTTTGTGTACATTATGGCTTCTAGTTTCATGCTTTTATGGTTTTTCTGTGTGAACAAATGTGTATCTCTCGGCATCTACATGTATCCCTCATGTTTTTTCTTTGCTTTTTATTAATAATGATAGACACGACATTCATTTTATTGATTACACCAGCCATTTCTGGGAAACTGGAGCCTGAAACATTTCTTCTTTATGAAATATGAAAGTGTGTGTCTGAAAGATAAACCCACTTCCCCAAACAAGTGATCTGCCCCACCTTTGAGGGTCCTTTGGTCATGGATTTGGAGCAATTCTGTGTTTCTTTGCTCTCACTGCTGTGGTTTTGGGTCATTTTGTGAAGTACTAAGCCTTGCCTGGCCATTGTCAAGGGCAATCCCAGAATTCTAAACCATTTCTTGATTATCTGCTGCTACTGCTTCCTCTGCTTTTTATTCTTCATTGGCAACCACAGCACAGTCACCCAGCAAGCCACTCTGAGGCTCTGTTCATGATTCATTTGGGGTGTGTGTGTTTGAGAGAGAGAGAAAGAGAGAGATGGACAGACAGACAGATTATTGCTATCTTTCTGTGTGTGGCTATTGCTATAATTCAGGAACACTGAGGTGGTTGCTGCTATCAGTCGCCTGTCCTCTTCATTTGCTCTGGGATTCAATTTATTGTCTGTGGAGTTTGGTGGGAATGTCTCCCCTGCTTTGACAGTGTTGCACACCCTGAACGTGACTGCCCACCTCATCATGGGAATGAGAATTCCCACAAAGGAGACATGTCTACAGAGTCTGATTGACCCAACAGAACTGGTGTGATGTGGAGATGTTGGTATGTCCAAAGCCTGATAACAATTTGTCTTGGGCCATCTTTGGCCCTTATTAGCTATTCCTTACCAGCCTCTTTGTTGGACCTAGTGTCCAAGGACTGATGAATACCTGTGCAGTTGTGCTAACTAGAACACAAGCATCTGGCAGGCCTGATGTTAAGAATTTCACCAGATGGGATTGGAGGACCATAGCTGAGTTTTCTATGCTCTGCCATAACCCACTTTTCTAAGGTCCAACTGAAGAGCATTTATGGCTCTTCTGATAGTATTAATCCTTCATGGGACTGCCTCTGTTGTGCCCAATTCATGAGACCCAAAGGACCACCAGGAGTATAGTCTGTTCCAGAACACATGAGGATCTTTTTATACAAGCTATAGCTTGGGCCCACACCCTCACAGATGCAGATGTTGAGAGTAGAGTGCCTCATGCTCAGGGTAGGCCAACTTGACTCTTTTCTTTTAGTGAGTGCCAACTCTCCCTATCAGCACTTGGTGGATCTCAGGAAGGCAGACACATACAAAGAGATTATAAATCATTTTTAAAGATTATAACAAAAAGCCAAGTGTGGTGTCACATGCCTGTGACCATCAGTGGGCAAGCAGAGGCAAGTGTGATTTCCAGGTAATCAGAGGTTGCAAAGCAAGTCCAGGACATGCAATGTCACACAGAGAAACCCTGTCTCTAAAAACAAGGGCTTGTACCCCCTGCCAGGTCTTCACACTCACATGTCTGGACATGTCCTAACTCACACAGTATGACTTCAACCGGGCTATAATAAAATCATTCCAAGCATGGTGGCACACCCCTTTAATCCCAACACTTGGGAAGCAAAGACAGGTGGGTCTCTGTGAGTTTGAGTCTGTCCTGGTCTACAAAGAGAGTACTGGACACCAGGGCTACACGGAGAAAGCTGTCACAAAAATATCAAAATACTACTACTACTACTACTAATAATAATAATAATAATAATAATATTAAAACAAAAATCAGAGCCACACCTGCTGGCACATGCCTGTAATCCATTGCTGAGTTCCTCTCACAAGGAAGGCATGCAGTAGAGGTTATAGAAAAAATAGCAGATTGAAGAAAGATTTCAAACTTCATTTTATTTCATTTTTTAAAACTCCATCACAAATTCTTTTTTTTTTTAAATTGAATTACTTTATTTATTTATTTACTTTTTTTTTTTTTTTTTTTTTCAATGCAGTTTATTCAGGAACCTTGAACAATCCTCGGACCCAGGGGAAAGCCAGCCCACAGCTTAAATAGCCTCTGGGTAGCCAACCCAGGCGTGCCACGTGGGCAATGCAGATAGGTCCACATACATGGAAGCAAGCCAGATCCTCAGCCTTAGCCAAATGTGGAATTGTTCATGACAGAGAGCACTCACCATCGGGAAGGTGGAAGGCGGAAACCAGCTCCATCTTTAAGGCATAGCATTCCGCAGCTCTCTACAGTTCCCCCTTTTTGTTTTAGACGCATCAGGCAAGAGTAGAGGTCTGATCTCTGATATTAGAAATAAATTGGGACTTTGTACCGATGTTCATTTAGGTGTCATCCACCCAAAGAGCATCAGACCCGTCTGATACCTTTTTCTCAGAGGCGGGACCTGGGGCATCAACCCGCATGCAATCAGACATGCTCTTCTCTGGGTCGAAAGCAGCCAACCCTGAGTGCAGTGCTTAGCCTCGCATCCTGAGCGTAACATTTTAGCTTTTTATGGTAGCCAACCATGCTTGGGGAGAATGTCCTGCTTCAATGGCTGTAAAGGCCTGAATGATCATGGCTGCGTCACACTGTTGTGAGACTCTAATCTTGCATATATACCACAGGCAAACCAAGGAGACCAACACCAGATGGCCTGCTAATGCTCCCATGCCCGCCCATTCCTTCAGATGATTCATGGCTGCAGCAATCCATGATGATAATCCTGTGGCTAGTCCTGTGTCCACTCTGGTAGAATTTACTGTGACAATGTCCACTCTCAGCTGCTCCATCGTAGTATCGAATTCTCCAGTCCAATTACCTAAAATATAGCTCGACAAGTGTTTAGACAGATTTGCAGCACAGGAAAAATTCTCATGTTATATGCTAGTGACTCAAAGTCCAGCATATTTTCATTGACAGCCAAGTTGAGCGATTTGCCATAGGGTATCAGTTTGCTCCTGCATGAGGTCATTCCTCTGATTGAACACCATCAAGCTTCCTTTTAGTTGAGCATTAATTCCTTTATGTACAACTAAGGCATGAGCTACATTGGCTAAATGATTGATCAGGGTCTGAGTAGTCTGCCCAGTATGACTCATGGCTAATGCCCTGGTGGTAGCTCCAACAGCCGCCAATGAGATGGTAGTAACAATGGTGGCTGTAGTTCCAAGATCCCTTTTCTGTCTGAAGAGAGTCATAGCGTGAGGGGCATCAACGGGCACAGGCACCCAGTGAGGCATGCGAGTAACCAGGGCATACCTAAATTTACTAGCATTCCAGCATTGGGCAAAAAAAGCAAGTATCATTACCACAATAACTTGGCTCTATCTGGCTAATAATGAATAAAAATGGGGATATAGACAAACAGGTGTGGGCTTATAGGAAATAGGAAATATTATGAGAAGCCTTAACCCCTCGTTGGAACATCCTCGTCAGTTCTAGAACTAGCAGTGGTGGTGTCTGAGGTCTGAGTAGGTTAAGGAGACCATTGCCCCCCAGGGGCGAGTTATGCTCCATGCCAATTGACTAACTCCCTGTTTTCCTCCACTTTTGAAAGTCATTTAAGGTTCTTAAATTATTTTTTCCCTTTTTTAAAAAATTTTCATCAATTACACTTTATTCATTCTGCATCCCCCCATAAGCCCCTCCCTCCTCCCCTCCCAATCCCACCCACCCTCCTCCCTTTGCTTGCACATGCCACTCCCAAGTCCACTGATAGGGGAGGTTCTCCTCTCCTTTCTGATCTTAGTCTATCAGTTCACATCAAAAGTGGCTGCATTGTCCTCTACTATGGCCTGGTAAGGCTGCTCCCCCAGGGGGTGACTAAGGAGCAGGCCAGTCAGTTCATGTCAGAGGCAGTCCCTCTTCACCTTACTATGTAACCCAATTGGACTCTGAACTGCCCTGGGCTACATCTGTTCAGGGTTCTGGGTTATCTCCATGAATAGTCCTTGGTTGGAGTATGAGTCTCTGGGAAGTTCCCAGTGTTCAAATTTTCTTGTTCTGTTGCTCTCCTTGTGGAGACCCTGTCCTCTCCAGCTCTTATTATTTCCCAGTTCTTACCTAGAATTCCATTCACTCTTCCTGACAGTTGCCCATCAGGCTCAGCATCTGCTTTCATAGTCTGAAGGGCAGAGGCTTTCAGAGGCCCTCTGTGGTAGGTTCCTAGATTGTTTCCTGTTTTCTTCTTCTTCTGATGTCCATCCTCTTTGCCTTTCCGGATGGGGATTGGACATTTTAGTTAGGTCCTCTCTCTTGCTTAGTTTCTTTAGATGCACAGGTTTTAGTGGGTTTGTCCTATGTTGTATGTCTATATGAGTGAGTATATACCATGTGTGTCTTTTTGCTTCTGGGACAACTCACTCAGGATGATCCTTTCCAGATCCCACCATTTACCTGCAAATTTCATGATTTCCTTATTTTTCATTGCTGAGTAATATTCCATTGTGTAGATGTACCACAATTTCTGCACCCATTCTTCAGTTGAGGGGCATCTGGGTTGTTTCCAGCTTCTGGCTATTACAAATAAAGCTGCTACAAACATGGTTGAGCAAATGTCCTTTTTGTGTACTTGAGCCTCTTTTGGATATATGCCCAGGAGTGGTATGGCTGGATCTTGAGGAAGCGCTATTCCTAGTTGTCTGAGAAAGCGCCAGATTGATTTCCAGAGTGGTTGTACAAGTTTACATTCCCACCAGCAGTGGAGAAGGGTTCCCCTTTCTCCACAACCTCTCCAGCATGTGTTGTCACTTGAGTTTTTGATCTTGGCCATTCTCATGGGTGTAAGGTGAAATCTCAGGGTTGTTTTGATTTGCATTTCCCTAATGGCTAGTGAGGTTGAGCATTTCTTTAAGTGCTTCTCTGCCATTCGGTATTCCTCTACAGAGAATTCTCTGTTTAGCTCTGTTCCCCATTTTTTAAGTGGATTACTTGGTTTGCTGCTTTTCAGCTTCTTTAGTTCTTTATATATACTGGATATGAGTCCTCTGTCAGATAAAGGGTTGGTGAAGATTCTTTCCCAATCTGTAGGTGGTCGCTTTGTTTTGATGACGGTGTCCTTTGCTTTACAGAAGCTTTTCAGTTTCATGAGGTCCCATTTATTGACTGTTGCTCTTAGAGCCTGTGCTGTTGGTGTTCTGTTTAGGAAGTTTTCCCCTGTACCAATGAGTTCTAGGGTATTTCCCACTTTTTTCAAGCGATTTAATGTGTCTGGTTTTATGTTGAGGTCTTTGATCCACTTGGATTTCAGTTTTATGCAGGGTGACAAGTATGGATCTATTTTCATTTTTCTACATGTAGACATCCAGTTAGACCAGCACCATTTGTTGAAGATGCTATCTTTTTTCCATTGTATGGTTTTGGCGTCTTTGTCAAAGATCAGGTGTCCATAAGTGTGTGGGTTTTTTTCTGGGTCCTCTGTTCGGTTCCATTGATCCACCATTCTGTTTCTATGCCAGTACCATGCAGTTTTTAAAACTGTTGCTCTATAGTACAACTTAAGATCAGGGATGGAGATACCTCCGGAAGATCTTTTATTGTAGAGGATTGTTTTAGCAATCCTGGGTTTCTTGTTATTCCATATGAAGTTGAGAATTATTCTTTCCAGTCTGTAAAGAATTGTGTTGGTAATTTGATGGGCATTGCATTGAATCTGTAGATTGCTTTTGGTAAGATGGCCATTTTTACTATGTTAATCTTTCCAAGCCAGGAGCATGGGAGATCTTTCCATCTTCTCATATCTTCTTCTAATTCTTTCTTCAGAGACTTGAAATTTTTTTCATACAAGTCTTTGACTTCCTTGGTTAGGGTTACTCCGAGGTACCTTATGTCATTTGTGGCTATTGTGAAGGGTGTTGTTTCCCTAATTTCTTTCTCAGCCCTTTTGTCTTTTGTATACAGGAGGGCTACTGATTTTTTTGAGTTAATTTTGTATCCGGCCACTTTGCTGAAGGTGTTTATCAGCTGTAGGAGTTCCCTGGTAGAGTTTTTGGGGTCACTCACGTATACTATCATATCATCTGCAAATAGTGATAATTTGACTTCTTCCTTTCCAATTTGTATCCCCTTGATCTCCTTCAACTGTCTTATTGCTCTAGCAAGGACTTCCAGCACTATGTTGAAGAGATATGGAGAGAGTGGGCAGCCTTGTCTTGTCCCTGATTTTAGTGGGATTGCTTTAAGTTTCTCTCTCCATTCAGTTTGATGTTGGCTATAGGCTTGCTGTATATCGCCTTTACTATGTTTAGATATGTGCCTTGTATCCCTGATCTCTCAATACTTTGAACATGAATGGATGTTGGATTTTGTCAAAGGCTTTTTAGCATCTAGGAGATTATCATGTGGTTTTTTTCTTTCAGTTTGTTAATATGGTGGATCACATTGATGGATTTCCGTATATTGAACCACCCCTGCATACCTGGGATGAAGCCTACTTGGTCATAGTGGATAATATCTTTGATGTGTTCTTGGATTCGGTTTGCAAGTATTTTATTAAGTATTTTTGCATCAGTGTTCATAAGGGAGATTGGCCGGAAATTCTCTTTCTTTGTTGAGTCTTTTTGAGGTTTAGGTACTAAGGTGACTGTGGCTTCATAGAATGAATTTGGTAATATTCCTTCTGTTTCTATTTTGTGGAATAGTTTGAAGAGAATTGGTGTTAGCTCTTCTTTGAAGGTCTGGTAGAATTCTGCACTGAAGCCATCTGGTCCTGGGCTTTTTTTGGATGGGAGACTTTTGATGACTGCTTCTATTTCTTTGGGTGATATAGGACTATTTAGTTGATTTACCTGGTCCTGAGTCAGCTTTGGTAAGTCAAATCGATCAAGAAAATTGTCCATTTCATTTAGATTGTCAAATTTTGTGGCAAATAGACTTTTGAAGTAAGTCCTAATGATTGTTTGGATTTCCTCAGTGTCTGTAGTTATATCCCCTTTTCATTTCTGATTTTGTTGATTTGGGTGGTGTCTCTCTGCCTTTTAGTTAGCCTGGCTAAAGGTTTGTCTATCTTGTTGATTTTCTCAAAGAACCAGCTCTTGGTTTCATTGATTCTTTGAATTGTTTTATTTGTTTCCAATTGATTGATTTCAGCCCTGAGTTTGATTATTTCAACCGTCTACTCCTTCTTGGTGTATCTGCTTCTTCTTTTCTAGGGTTTTTAAGTGAGCCATTAGGGTGCTTGAATGAGCTGTCTCAATTTCTTCTTGAAGGCACTTAGTGCTATGAACTTTCCTCTTAGCACTGCTTTCATAGTGTCCCACAAGTTCGGGTATGTTGTGTCTTCATTTTCATTGATTTCTAGAAAGACTTTAATTTCTTTCTTTATTTCTTCCCTGACCCAGCTGTCATTTAGTAACAAGTTGTTCAGTTTCCATGTGTGTGTAGGCTTTTTGTTATTTCTGTTATTGTTGAGGTCCAGCTTTATTCCATGGTGATCAGACAAGATACATGGGATTATTTCAATCTTCTTGTATCTGTTGAGGCTTGCTTTGTGACCCACTATATGGTCTATTTTGGAGAAGGTTCCATGAGGTGCTGAGAAGAAGGTAAATTCTTTTGTGTTTGGGTGTAAAGTTCTGTAAATGTCTGTTAGGTCCATTTGATTCATGACCTCTGTCAGAGACATTGTTTCTTTGTTTAATTTCTGTTTTGTTGACCTGTCCTTTGTTGAGAGTGGGGTGTTGAAGTCTCCCACTATTAATGTGTGGGGATCTATATGTGCTTTAAATTTTATCAATGTTTCTTTCACAAATGTGGGTGCCCTTGTATTTGGGGCATAGATGTTCAGGATTGTGATGTCTTCCTGGTGGAATTTTCCCTTGATGAGTATGAAGTGTCCTTCCCCATCTCTTTTGATTAATTTTGGTTGAAAGTCTATTTTATCAGATATTAGAATGGCTACTCCTGCTTGCTTCTTGGGTCCGTTTGCTTGGAAAGTCGTCTTCCAACCCTTTACCCTCAGGTAATGTCTATCATTGTGTCTTAGGTGTGTTTCTTGTATGCAACAGATTGCTGGGTTTTGTTTACGTATCCATTCTGTTAATCTGTGTCTTTTTATTGGAGAGTTGAGTCCATTGATGTTGAGAGAGATTAATGACCAGTGGCTGTTAGATGTCTTGATTTTGATGTTGGCTGTGGTCATACGGTTTGTGTGCTTGGTTGCTTTTTGTTTTACTGAAGTGAGGTTATTTATTTCCTGTGTTTTCTTGAATGTAGCTAGCTTTCTTGGGTTGTATTTTCCCTTCCAGTGTCTTCTGTAATGCTGGATTTGTGTGTAGGTATTGTTGAAATTTGTTTTGTCATTGAATATCTTGTTTTCTCCATCTATGAGGACTGAGAGTTTTGCAGGGTATAGTAGCCTGGGCTGACATCTGTGTTCTCTTAGGGTCTGCATGATATCCGTCCAGGCCCTTCTGGCTTTCATAGTCTCTGTTGAAAAGTCAGGTGTGATTCTAATGGGTTTGCCATTATATGTTACTTGGCCTTTTTCCCTTGCAGCTTTTAGTATTTTTCTTTGTTCTGTATACTTACTGTTTTGATTATTATGTGGCGGGAGGATTTTCTTTTCTGGTCAAATTTGTTGGGTGTTCTGTAGGCCTCATGTATTCTAATTGGCCTCTCCTTTAGCTTGGGGAAATTTTCTTCAATGATTTTGTTGAAAATATTTTCTGGGCCTTGGAGAAGGGAGTCTTCTTTTTCCTCTATACCTATTATTCTTAGGTTTTGTCTTTTCATATTGTCTTGCATTTCTTGGACGGTCTGTTTCAGGAATTTTTCAGATTTAACATTTTCTTTGACAGATACATCGATTTCTTCCATTGTATCTTCTACACCTGAGATTCTTTCTTCCATCTCTTGTATTCTGTTGGTTATGCTTACCTCTGTAGTTCCTGTTTTCTTCCCTAGATTCTTCCTTTCCATTATTTCTTCCATTTGTGTTTTCTTTAATTTTTCCAATTCTACCTTCAGATCTTGAGTTGTTTTGTTTACTTCCTTCACTTGTCTGATTGTACTTTCCTGTTTTTTTTAGTTCCTTCAAATCTGTTTCTATCATTTCATTCAGTGTTTTAAGCATTTCCTTTCTAAAGGCCATAAGCTGTTTGGCTGCGGCTTCCTCTATTTCTTTACGGATGGCAATATTCTGTTTGAGTTTATCTTCCTCTATGTCTTTATGAATCTTGTTTGTTTCCTCTGTTATCATCTTCATGAGCATACTTGTTAGGTCATCTTCTTGGATTTCAGTTATAGTGGGGTGTCCAGGGCTACTTGCCCCTGGGTAACTGGGTTCTGGAGATGCCATATTGCTCTGTCTTTTGTTGCTTGAGCTTTTACGCTGGCCTCTACCCATTGTGTTATCTTAGGTGTTTGGGGTTATTTTCTGGTGGTTCCTGGGGAACCTGTGGTGGAGAGAATCCCCTTTGCCGAAAGCTGGTTTTTCCTGAAGGATGTCTTCTCAGCTTTTTGGGTATAGTCCCTGAATGGCTGGTGTTTTTTCAGGAGTTGCTCACCTCAGGGATATAGACCTGAGTGGTAACTGTGGTCTTTGTTAGTCGAGAGGGTTCTCCTCTCACCCAGGGAAGTCCTGAGGGCTGCCCTGTTTCTGGGTTTCTTGTTGCAAATTTAATGATCAGCTGCTGTGACCCAGTTGGACATCAGGCGCGCCTCAACTGTTTGTGCCTGTGTCTGGAGCACAGCTGAGTGCTGGCGCCTCGGCCCCACTAGACTGTTAGACTTTTTCTAGGGAAGGATTGGGTGATTTAGTTCAGTACAGTTTCCTTCCTTCCCTGTGGATTCTCTGGAGACACGGACTCCCAGTGTCTTTTTTTTTGCCCTGGTGCACACTGCTCAGTGTCCGCCAGCTGGCTGGCCACAGAAACTGCCTGTGCCTGGAGCACAGCTGTGTGATGGCGGCTCAGTCTCTGCCAGCTGTCTGGTGCGCAGAAACTGCCTGTGTCTGCCTTTGCGGCTTTTGGGAGCCTGAGTGCCCCTCTAAGCTGGGTAATTTTCCGGGGACCTTTTCAGGTTGGGGGTGAGCTGAGTGCTCTGAGATCAGACCTGCCGTTTCTATCTCCGGCGGCGAATCAGGCGCGCAGGCAGGCAGGGAGGGCTCTGTGCTGGAGCCTGGGTCCCTGGCTCTGGCTCCGGGCTGGCTCCTGGGGTGCCCGTGGAACCCGCCCGAGTCTTTTCCAGGGGATGTCTGGATGACCTAATGCCGGTCCCAATCGTTTCCTGTACCCTGGGGTTATCTCTCGACTGAAAATCCCAGTCTCTGATAGTGTGGTGCACACGGTTCAGTCTGGGACCGTGACCAGAGACACTGGCTTGTGGCTCTGGGTTGGGGCTGGGGCTGGCGGCCGGCAGCCAAGCGTCTGGCGGAACCGGGATCTCTTCCGCGGTTTAGCCGGGTGAGTTAAAAGCTGATTGAATCCCCCACCGTGGGGTATCCTCTCACCTGGGAAACACAGTGACTGTGTTTTATGGCCGAGAGTTCTGATTGCTGGTCACTGTGCTGATCCTGCTGTGCTGCTGCTCAGAATGAGGGTCCTCCCGGCGCCGCCATCTTGCCCCTCCTCCTCCCATCACAAATTCTTAATGCATTGAAAACAAAAGAAATCAAAGAAGGCAGGAGAAACTACAGAAGATCCACAGAGTTCTGTGGGTTCTGGGGAGACATGGGGTTCTATTTTTATTTTGTAAAGAGAACATGTGAAAACCTTCTACTGAAGAAGAAAAAAAAGGTGTGAAACACTTGATGAAATATTCTGCATGTCAAGGCCACATTACCACCATGCCTCTCATTTGCACCTCTTAAAAATGTGCTTTTCTAGTTGTGAGGTTGATTGCACATTTACTTTTTAAAAGACACATCTGTTTGTGCACAGCGTGTGTGTGTGTGTGTTTCTGTGTAGGAGAGAAGAGCACACTGGATCCCTTGGAGTTGGAATTACAGTTGGTTAGGGGTTGCCTGACATGGCAGAGTGATAGATTTTAATATTTTATTAAATGTGGGAGATAAGTTATGCATATAAAGCTTGGAAATGTTAAAATGTGATAATCCCCCCCAAAAAAAAAAACAGATAAATGTACCATCCATGTCATTGTTCTCACTTTAACAGCCCAAGCCTGGAACCCCAGCATTCAGGAGGCTGAGACAGGAGGATCACAATTTCAAGGCTGGCCTTCCCACCTCCCCCTTAAAAGCTGCTGTTTACTCATCCATCCAGTTAGATCAGCTAAGGCAGCATACAGCTTCCTAGTGGTCGTAGGTAAGAAATAAGTATCATCCTGAAAACAATGATAAATTTAATTCAACATATGGTGACTTGAGCCATTGAGATGAACTCAGCAGTATTTGTTCAAACTTATGTGTGACCATAGTAAAGAATCATTAAGACATTTCTTAATGACATTAAGACATTTCATTTCCTTCCTTGAAAAACAATGCCTCCTTCCGCAGATGCTCATTACACATTCATTTATGTTTTAGAAAATTTATGGAACATGAGTTAAAAAAATAGTGGGACCGGGGCTGGGATCAGATGATAAGAGCATTGGTTATTCTTCCAATGGTGCTGAGTTCAATTCCCAGCAACCACATGGTGGCTCACAATCATCTATAGTGAGATCTGCTGCCTTCTTATGGCTTGCAGGTGTACATGCAGGCAGAACACTGCACAATAGATAGATAGATAGATAGATAGATAGATAGATAGATAGATAGATAGATAGGAAGAAATAAAGAAAGGAAAGAAGGAAGAAAGAATGAATGAATGAATGAATGAAAGAATGATGGGACCATTAACAAATTAATACCATAAATTCCTTCTTAAAAATGTTTCTGGAAATGTGATCCTCCCGCCTATGCCTCCTGACTGCTTACCCTACAGGTATGTTTCCTCATATACCTAGGCTAGAAATTTCAGTTCAGATAACATAGTTGGAATAAGAAGCCCTATTTTTTTTTTGTCAAATATCACTAACTAATATTGAAATATTGATGAGAAACAGCAATTGAAACAGTTGAGGCAGAAAGTAACAAGCAGAATACTGGATGGAACATGCAAGCTGTTGGAACAGATATGTTGAGGTCTCAGCATGCTGAAAGGAGGATTCTGTCAGGTTTGATCCAGCACCTCCAGTGTCCAGTCCTTTGTTCTGCACACATATAATTTCTCACAAGCATCATACAGTTCTAAAATTATAAATGTATGAGATGTGCAAGATGAAACTAAACTGTAAACCATTTTTATCTATGCCAATTAAAATAATGGCATAATAAATTTTTTGCAGATATTATAGCTGAGGATTTATTGGTGGTGTATTGTTGATGTTTTGACTGGAGACATTATTTTTTATGTTTCAGTCAGGTTGAGAGTTGTTTCCATGGAAAGGGATCAGCAATATAAATTACCATTATTACTGAACATACAGTCATTATCATGTTGAAATAAAAACAAGGTTGGATAGATCAAAGTATCTTTTTTGGGGTCTTGAGTAAGTGTTGTATTAGGCCAAGCTGCTGCCTATCTCCTGAGAGGTCTCCCATTAGAGAGACAAGCTGGTTGCCTTGAGCAACAGAAAAGGCATGTTTTAAGTAAACTTTATATAAACTCCTTTTTAATTTAGAATTTAAGCATACCCTAGGCATCCTGTACCTGTTTAAAGGTTTACGCATAGGTTTTTATATATGTTGTAGGTATTTATCCTATCCACTTTTTTATACAGAATGGGGAGTTATGCCTTTATAGCCAAACTCTATTTAAACTCCCTCTTACCTTTAGCATTTAAGTATACCCTAGGCATCTTGTACCTCAGTTTTACATTAGTTGTGGCTATTTTTTGGCTTGCCCCTTTTTTTTATACAGGATGGGCAGTTATGCCTTTGTAGTCAAACTTTATATAAACTCCCTTTTACCTTTAGCATTCAAGTATATGCTAGGCATCTTGTACCTAGATTTTTACATTTGTTTTGGCTACCTTTGGCTTGCCCCCTTTTTGATATGGGACAGACAGTTTTGTTTTTTAAACATATGAATATAATTCTGGGGTTTTTAAGACTAAACTAGGTTGGCCTGTACTTTGCCACCTTTAAGCCTCATGTGTCTTTTTTGCATCAGGCATGACCAACATTTGTCCCCTGTGAAAATATCTCACATTCAAAATGATAAGGCAGTTTCTAGAGCAGTGTGACATTATCTCTCTTTACAAAATTTTAAAATTGATGTGAATCCAACCTTTAGAGCAGTAAGAACATAACATCTATTATTAATAAAAGAGAATTTACATGGTAACCTTAAGGAAAATTTTGTCATTTTGAATCTTTTTTTTCTTCTTTTTTTAATTTTTTCTTAATTTTATTTTTCTTATTAGTTACATTTTGTTAACTCTATATCCCAGCTGTATCCTGCTCCCTCATTCCCTCCCCAGTCCCACCTTCCCTCCCTCATCTCCTCCCTGGCCCTTTCCAAGTCCACTAATAGGGGAGGACCTCCTCCCCATTCATATGACTCTGTTTTTTCAGGTATCTTCAGACTGGCTGCAAAGTCCTCCTCTGTGGCCTAACAGTACTGCTCCTCCCTTGGGAGGTGGGGAGATCAAAGAGCCTGCCATTGAGTTCTTATTAGAAATAGTCCTTGTTCCTCTTACTATAGGAAACCAATTGGTTACTGAGCTATCACGGGTCACATCTGAGCAGAGGTTCTAGGTTTTATCCTCTCATGGTCTTTGGTTGAGTGTCCATCTCAGAAAAGACCCTGTGCCCAGATATGTTTGGTCCTTGTGGAGCTCCTATCCTTTCCACATCAAACTCCCATTCTTTCATATGATTCCCTGTACTCTTCTGAAGGTTTGGCTATGAGTCTTAGTATTTACTTTGAAACACTCCTAGGTAGAGTCTTTCAGATGCCTTCTGTGGTAGACTCCTGTCATACGTTCAATGCATATCCCATTTGTCTTTCTAAGTGAGGATTGATCATTCTACCCTGTGCCCACTTTCTTGATTATCTTCTTTAGGTCTATAGATTTCATTATGTTTATCATATCTTGTAGGTCTATATAAGTGAGTATATTCTATGTTTGTCTTTCTCCTTCTGGGATACTTCACTCAGAGTGATCTTTTTCTAGATCCCACCATTTGCCTGCAAATTTCATAATTTCCTCTTTTTTGATTGCTGAGTAGTATTCCATTGTGTAAAAATACCACAATTTCTGTATCCATTCCTCTGTTGATGGATATCTGGGTTGTTTCCAGGTCCTGGCTATTACAAATAAAGCTGCTCCAAACATGGTTGAGCAAATGTCCTTGTTGTGTACTTGAGCAAATTTTGGGTATATACCTAGCAGTGGTATAGCTGGGTCTGGAGGAAGCACTATTCCTAATTTTCTGAGAAAGCGCCAGATTGACTTCCAAAGTGGTTGTACAAGTTTACATTCCCATCAGCAGTGGAGGAGGGTTCCCCTTTCTCCACAACCTCTCCAGCATGTGTTATCACTTGAGTTTTTCATCTTGGCCATTCTGATGGGTGTAAGGTGATATCTCAGGGTCGTTTTGATTTGCATTTCCCTGATGGCTAATGAGGATGAGCATTTCTTTAAGTATTTTTCTGCTATTCGATATTCCTCTTTCGAGAATTCTCTGTTTAGCTCTGTTCCCCTTTTTTTAATTGGATTACTTGGTTTGCTGCTTTTCAGCTTCTTTGTATATACAGTTCTTTGTATATACTGGATATTAGTCCTCTGTCAGATAAAGGGTTAGTGAAGATTCTTTCCCAATCTGTAGGCAGTCGTTTTGTTTTGATGACGGTATCCTTTGCTTTACAGAAACTTTTCAGTTTCATGAGGTCCCATATATTGATTGTTGCTCTTAGAGCCTGTGATGTTGGTGTTCTGTTCAGGAAGTTGTCTCCTGTGCCAATGAGTTCTAGGCTGTTACCCACTTTTTTTTTCCAATTGATTTAGGGTATCTGGTTTTATGTTGAGGTCCTTGATCCACTTTGACTTTAGTTTTGTGCAGGGTGATAAATATGGATCTATTTTCATTTTTCTGCATGTAGACATCCAGTTCGTCCAGCACCATTTGTTGAAGATGCTGTCTTTTTTCCATTGAATGGATTTGGCTTCTTTGTCAAATATCGAGTATTCATAGGTGTGTGGATTTATTTCTGGGTCTTCTATGCTGTTCCATTGATCCTCCTTTCTGTTTCTATGCCAATACCATGCAGTTTTTATTACTGTTGCCCTGTAGTACAGCTTGAGATCAGGAATGGAGATACCTCCAGATGATCTGTTGTTGTACAGGATCGTTTTGGAGATTGGGTTTTTTGTTTCTCCATATGAAGCTGAGAATCTTTTTTTCCAGGTCTGTAAAGAATTGAGTTGGTATTTTGATGGGAATTGCATTGAATCTGTAGATTGCTTTTGGCAGTATGGCCATTTTCACAATGTTAATCCTACCAATCCATGAGCATGGGAGATCTTTCCATCTTCTGATATCTTCTTCGATTTCTTTCTTCAGAGACTTGAAGTTTTTCTCAAACAGGTCTTTCACTTGCTTGGTTAGAGTCACACCAAGGTACTTTATGTTATTAGTGGCTATTGTGAAGGGTGTGTTTCCCTAATTTCTTTCTCAGTCTTTTTGTCTTTGGTATATAGGAGGGCTTCTGATTTTTTTGAGTTGATTTTGTATCCTACCACTTTGCTGAAGGTGTTTATCAGCTGAAGGAGTTCTCTGGTTGAATTTTTGGGGTCGCTCATGTATACTATCATATCATCTGCAAATAGTGACACTTTGACCTCTTCCTTTCCGATTTGTATCCCCTTGATCTCCTTTAGTTGTCTTATTGCTCTGGCTAGGACTTCAAGTACTAAGTTGAAGAGATATGGGGACAATGGACAGCCTTGTCTTGTCCCTGATTTCAGTGGGATTGATTTAAGTTTCTCTCCATTGAGTTTGATGTTAGCTATAGGCTTGCTGTATATTGCCTTTACTATCTTTATGTATGTGCCTTGTATCCCTGATCTCTCCAAGACTTTAAACATGAATGGGTGTTGGACTTTGTCAAATGCTTTTTCAGCATCTAAGGAGATGATCATGTGGTTTTTCTCCTTCAGTTTGTTTATGTAGTGGATTACATTGATGGATTTCCGTATGTTGAACCACCCTTGCATGCCTGGGATGAAGCCTACTTGGTCATGACTCAATCGATAACACATGCTGGAGAGGTTGTGGAGAAAGGGGAACCCTCCTCCACTGCTGGTGTGAATGTAAACTGGTACAACCACTCTGGAAATCTATCTGGTGCTTTCTCAGACAATTAGGAATAGTGCTTCCTCAAGACCCAGCTATACCACTGCTAGGTATATACCCAAAGTTCATTCAAGTACACAAAAGGGATACTTGCTCAACCATGTTTATAGCAGCTTTATTTGTAATAGCCAGAACCTGGAAACAACCCAGATGTCCATCAACGGAGGAATGGGTACAGAAATTGTGGTATTTTTACACAATGGAATACTACTCAGCAATCAAAAAGGAGGAAATCATGAAATTTGCAGGCAAATGGTGGGATCTAGAAAAGATCATTCTGAGTGAAATATCCCAGAAGGAGAAAGACAAACACGGGATATACTCACTTATATAGACCTATAAGATATGATAAACATAATGAAATCTATACACCTAAAAATGATAATCAATTGAGCGGACATGGGGTAAGATGATCAATCCTCGTTTAGAAAGACAGATGGGATGTGCATTGAACGTATGACAGGAGTCTACTGAGCACATCTGAAAGACTGTAACTAGCAGTGTTTTCAAAGCAAAGACTCATGACCAAACCTTTGGCAGAGTACAGGGAATCATAAGAAAGAAGAGGAGTTAGTCTGTTGGGGAAAGGATAGGAGCCCCACAAGGACCAAATATATCTGGGCACAGGGTCTTTTCTGAGACTGACATTCAACCAAGGACCATGCATGGTTATAACCTAGAACCTCCACTCAGATGTAGCCTGTGGTAGCTCAGTAACCAATTGGTTTCCCAAAGTGAGGGGAACAAGGACTACTTCTAACAGGAACTCAATGACTGGCTCTTTGGTCTCCCCACCCCCAAAGGGAGGAGCAGTCCTTTTAGGCCACAGAGGAGGGATTTGCAGCCAGTCCTGAAGATACCTGATAAAACAGGATCAGATGAATGGGGAGGAGGTTCCCCCTATCAGTGGACTTGGAAAGAGGCACGGTGGAGATGAGGGAGGGAGGGAGGGAGGGACTGGGAGGGAATGAGGGATCGGGACACGGCTGGGATACAGAGTTAATAAAATGTAACTGATAAAATAATAATAATAATAAAAAGAAAGCTAAGTGAGCATGAGGTAGACAGTGAGCCAGAAAGCAGCATTCATCTATGTATTCATCTAGGTATTTTTTCATCTAGGTATTATTTATTCATCTAGGTAATATTTTTGTTTCAGCATTCCTGTTTCAAGTTCCTGCCCTAAATTTCCTTTAGGATGGACTATGACCCAGAAGTTGAAGTAAAATAAGACTTTTCCTTTTAAAGCTGTTTCTGGCCAAGTTTTTTTTTACAGCAACAGAATTAAACTAGAGTACTCTACATTTCTCCTTCTTATACCTGAAAAAGAAGGAAGCCATTTAGAACATGCCAAAGAATTCTGTGTGAATCTTGATAATTGTTGTTCTCTGTTCTCATTTGTATGGTAATGTGGCAGCCTAATTAGAGTTTAAAATTCAAACATTACAGGGGATATATCAGCGATGGCACAGAAAAGTTCAGTCTTTGCAGATGAAAATTCAACAATCTCGGGTCAAATTTCAACCTTTACACAAAAAAGTTCAACCATCTCAGGTGACATTTCAACTTTGCAAGAGAGACTTCAAACATCTCAAGCGACATTTCAGTCAACTCCCAGGAAAGTTCAAACATCACAGGAGATAATTCAGCCTACCCAGAAGAAATTTCAACCTTTGCTGGAAACACTTCAACAATCACAATGGAAACATTAACCATTGCAGGTGAAATTTGAGCCACCTGAAAGAAAAATTCAAATAACAAGGGAGGAATTTTAAACCTTGCAGGAAAAATGACAACCATCGTAGGTGAAACATCAACCTTTAAAGGTGAAATTTCAGTGATGGCTTAGAAAAATGCATTCTCGACAGACGAAAATTCAACCTTCACAGGAGAAAGGTCAACCATTGCAGGTGACACTCCGAGACTTCAAACATCACAGTCGACATTTAGTCACCTCACAGGAAAGTTCAACCATCACAGGAGATAATTCAGCCTTCCCAAGAGAAATTTCAAACTTTGTTGGAAAACCTTCAACCATCACAATGGAAACATCAACCATTGCTGGTGAAATTTGAGCCACCTCAAAGTGAACTTCAACTATCAAGGGTGCAAATTTTATCTTTGCAAGAAAAACGCCAACAATTCTGGCTGAAATTTCAAACATTACATGGAAAATTTCATTGATGGCACAGGAAAGTTCAGTCTTTGCAGGTGAAAATTCAACAATCTCAGGCAAAAATTCAACCTTCAGAGGAAAAACTCAGCCACTGCTAGTGACATGTGAACCATCGAAACAGAAACAGAAACTTCATACATCACAGTCAATATTTCAGTCAAATCAGAGGAAAATCCAAATATCCAGGCAATAAGTCAGCCAAGCCAGGTGAAATTTCAAATGTTGTAGAAAAACTACAACCATCACTATGGAAACTTCAACCATCGCAGATGAATTTTCAACCACCTCAAAAGAACATTCAACTATCGAAGGTACAATTTTAAACTTTGCAGGAAAAAAGTCAACCATCCCAGGTGAAACATCAACCATTGCATGCAAAATTTCAGCGATGGCTCAGGAAAGTTCATGCTTGGGAAGTGAAAATTCAACCATCACAGGCAAAACTTCAACCTTCACAGGAAATGGTCAACCACCACAGGTGACACTTCATCCATCGCAAGAGAGACTTCAAACTTCACAGGCAACATTTAGTCACCTCACAGGAATGTTCAGCCATCACAGGGGATAATTCAGCCCATCCAGGTGAAATTTCAAACTTTGCGGGAATAACTCCAACCATCACAACAGAAACATCAACCATGGCAAGTGAAATTTCAGTCACCTCAAAGTTCAGTCTTTGTAGGCAAAAATTCAATCATCTGAGATCAAATTTCATTGCAGGTAACATTTCAACCATAGCAAGAGAGACATCAAACATCACGGGTGACATTTCAGTCACCTCCCAGGAAAGTTTAAACATCACAGGAGATAATTCAGCCTGCGTAGGTGAAATTGAAAATTTGCTGGAAATACTGCAACCATCTCAATGGAAACTTCAACCATTGCAGGTGAAATTTCAGCCACCTCAAAGGAAACTTCAACTATAAAGTGTGTAAATTTTATCTTTACAAGAAAAATATCAACATTCCTGAGTGAAAATTCAAACATTACAGGGGTTATTTCAGCGATGGCACAGGAAAGTTCAGTCTTTGCAGGTGAAAATTCAACAATCTCAGGTGAAACTTCAACCTTCACAGGAAAAACTCAACCACTGGTAGTGACAAGTGAACCATCACAAGAGAGACTTCAAACATCACAGACAACATTTCAGTCACATCACAGGAAAATCCAAATATCACAGGCGGTAAGCCAGGCAAGCCAGGTGAAATTTCAAATATTGCAGGAAAGGCATCAACCATCACAAAGGAAACTTCAACCATCACAGGTGAAATTTCAGCACCTCTTGGAAACTTTAACTATCAAGGGTTCAAATTTTATTTTAAGAAGAAAAATGTCAACAATACTAGGTGAAACTTCAACCATCACAATTGAATTTTCAGCCACCTCAAGGGAAACTTCAACTATCGAAGGTGCAATTTTAAACTTTGCAGGAAAAAAGTCAACCATCCCAAGTGAAACATCAACCATTACAGACAAAATTTCAGGGATGGCTCAGGAAAGTTCATGCTTTGCAGGCAAAATTTCAACCATATCAGGCAAAACTTCACCTTTCACAGATAAGAGGTCAACCACCGCAGGTGACATTTCTTTCTTTTTTTTTTTTTTTTTTTTCAATGCAGTTTATTCAGGAACCTTGAACAATCCTCGGACCCAGGGGAAAGCCAGCCCACAGCTTAAATAGCCTCTGGGTAGCCAACCCAGGCGTGCCATGTGGGCAATGCAGATAGGTCCACATACATGGAAGCAAGCCAGATCCTCAGCCTTAGCCAAATGTGGAATTGTTCGTGACAGAGAGCACTCACCATCGGGAAGGTGGAAGGCGGAAACCAGCTCCATCTTTAAGGCATAGCATTCCGCAGCTCTCTACAGTTCCCCCTTTTTGTTTTAGACGCATCAGGCAAGAGTAGAGGTCTGATCTCTGATATTAGAAATAAATTGGGACTTTGTACCGATGTTCATTTAGGTGTCATCCACCCAAAGAGCATCAGACCCGTCTGATACCTTTTTCTCAGAGGCGGGACCTGGGGCATCAACCCGCATGCAATCAGACATGCTCTTCTCTGGGTTGAAAGCGGCCAACCCTGAGTGCAGTGCTTAGCCTCGCATCCTGAGCGTAACATTTTAGCTTTTTATGGTAGCCAACCATGCTTGGGGAGAATGTCCTGCTTCAATGGCTGTAAAGGCCTGAATGATCATGGCTGCATCACACTGTTGTGAGACTCTAATCTTGCATATATACCACAGGCAAACCAAGGAGACCAACACCAGATGGCCTGCTAATGCTCCCATGCCCGCCCATTCCTTCAGATGATTCATGGCTGCAGCAATCCATGATGATAATCCTGTGGCTATTCCTGAGTCCACTCTGGTAGAATTTACTGTGACAATGGCCACTCTCAGCTGCTCCATCGTAGTATCGAATTCTCCAGTCCAATTACCTAAAATATAGCTCGACAATTGTTTAGACAGATTTGCAGCACAGGAAAAATTCTCATGTTATATGCTAGTGACTCAAAGTCCAGCATATTTTCATTGACAGCCAAGTTGAGCGATTTGCCATAGGGTATCAGTTTGCTCCTGCATGAGGTCATTCCTCTGATTGAACACCATCAAGCTTCCTTTTAGTTGAGCATTAATTCCTTTATGTACAACTAAGGCATGAGCTACATTGGCTAAATGATTGATCAGGGTCTGAGTAGTCTGCCCAGTATGACTCATGGCTAATGCCCTGGTGGTAGCTCCAACAGCCACCAATGAGATGGTAGTAACAATGGTGGCTGTAGTTCCAAGATCCCTTTCTGTCTGAAGAGAGTCATAGCGTGAGGGGCATCAACGGGCACAGGCACCCAGTGAGGCATGCGAGTAACCAGGGCATACCTAAATTTACTAGCATTCCAGCATTGGGCAAAAAAGCAAGTATCATTACCACAATAACTTGGCTCTATCTGGCTAATAATGAATAAAAATGGGGGATATAGACAAACAGGTGTGGGCTTATAGGAAATAGGAAATATTATGAGAAGCCTTAACCCCTCGTTGGAACATCCTGCGTCAGTTCTAGAACTAGCAGTGGTGGTTTCTGAGGTCTGAGTAGGTTAAGGAGACCATTGCCCCAGGGGCGAGTTGTGCTCCATGCCAATTGACT
Source organism: Meriones psammophilus (assembly GCA_036365155.1). NCBI lineage: Eukaryota > Metazoa > Chordata > Mammalia > Rodentia > Muridae > Meriones > Meriones psammophilus. The sequence goes on along the minus strand of JAEOAE010000432.1, from coordinate 2,100 downwards.
AACTCCCTGTTTTCCTCCACTTTTGAAAGTCATTTAAGGTTCTTAAATTATTTTTCTTTTTTTTTAAAAATTTTTCATCAATTACACTTTATTCATTCTGCATCCCCCCATAAGCCCCTCCCTCCTCCCCTCCCAATCCCACCCACCCTCCTCCCTTTGCTTGCATGCCACTCCCCAAGTCCACTGATAGGGAGGTTCTCTCTCCTTTCTGATCTTAGTCTATCAGTTCACATCAAAAGTGGCTGCATTGTCCTCTACTATGGCCTGGTAAGGCTGCTCCCCCAGGGGAGGTGATCAAAGAGCAGGCCAATCAGATTATGTCAGAGGCAGTCCCTCTTCACATTACTGTGTAACCCAATTGGACTCTGAACTGCCCTGGGCTACATCTGTGCAGGGGTTCTGGGTTATCTCTATGAATAGTCCTTGGTTGGGGTATGAGTCTCTGGGAAGTTCCCTGTGTTCAAATTTTCTTGTTCTGTTGCTCTCCTTGTGGAGACCCTGTCCTCTCCAGCTCTTACTATTTCCCAGTTCTTACCTAAAATTCCATTCACTCCGCCCAACAGTTGCCCAATTTCAACCATCGCAAGAAAGACCTCAAACATCACAGGCGACATTTCAGTCACCTCCCTAGAAAGTTCATCTATCACAGGCGATTATTCAGCCTACATAGGTGTACTTTCAAACTTAGAGGAAAAACTTCAACCATCAAAATAGAAACTTCTACCATCGCAGGTGAAATTTCAGCCACCTAAATGTAACTTCAAATATCAAGGGTGCAAAATTTACCTTTACAGGAAATCTTTAACTATCCAAGGTGAAACTTCATCCATTACAGGGAAAATTTCACCGATGGCACAAGAAAGTTCAGTCTTTGCAGGCGAAAATTCAACAATCTGAGGTCAAAGTTGAATCTTTACATGAAAAAGGTCATCCATTGCAGGTTAAATTTCAACCATCCCAAGAGAGACTTCAAAGATCACAGGTAACATTTCAGTCACATCACAAGAAAATAGAAATATCACAGGTGATAAAACAGGCAAGCCACAATTGAATAATTTTGAGTTTCATAGAGAATTATGACATTACAATTGACTTGTGACATCACAACGGTACTATTGGTATATCACAAACACATTGATTTGTGACATCACAATGCTACTATTGTGACATTGCAAGGAAATTATGACATCACAATTCTACCAGTAGGACATTACAATCTCATTGTGACACCACACTGGTTTTATTGTGACATCCCTGGAGAATTATAACATTATAATTGAATTGTTACATCACAATAGTAACTATGATATCATAATTGTATTATGATATTTCAGTGTATTATTCTCTATTCACAATGGCATTCTGATATGAGAAAGGTAGTATTAGGACCACAATGGAGTGATTGTGACTTTTCAATTGACTTGTGACATGAAAATATTAGTATTGTGACATCACAATAGTACTTTGATATCACAATGGTACTAACCCCTAGTCATAATGGAATTATGACATCACAATGGTGCTATTGGAATAACAGAAACACATTGTGACAACACAATGCTAAAATTGTGATATAGGAAGAGTATTATGTCATCACAACGGTACTAGTAGGACATCAGAATGGTATTGACATCACAATAGTTTGAATGTGACTTCACTAGAAAATTATGACTTTACAATTGAATTGCGATATCACAATGGTATGATTGTGACATCACAATTGTACTGTAAAATCAAAATGGTACTATTCTGTAGTCAGAATGGCATTATGACTTCAAATGGTACAATTAGGTTATCACAAAAATATTGTGACATCACAATGCTACTATTGTGACATCGCAAGGTAATTAGGACATCACTAAGGTACTAGTAGAATTTCAGAATTGTATTGTGAAAATAATACAAGTAGGACATCACGATCTATTGTGAAAGCACAATTCTGTGTGACAATACTAGAGCATTTTGACATTACCATTGACTTGAGACATCACAATGGTACTATTATGACATCACAATGCTACTATTGTAACATCTGAAGGGTGTTATGACATAACAATGGTACCCTTAATACTCTTGTGATATTATGACATAACAATGGTA
>JAEOAE010003592.1:0-56078 GCA_036365155.1 Meriones psammophilus | reverse complement strand
TAACTATACTTCTAGCATCTGTACCTGCGCTTTTGCTCTGAGACCCTATAAAAGACCAGCTTTCACTCAGGGAAGTGCAAGTCTCGAGAGACTTTGTTGCCCAATTACCGATAATATCAAAATAAAGCCTCTTGCTGTTTGCAGCACTTTGTCTAATTCTCTTTGATGCTTGGGAGGGCTCTCCCTGGCGGAAGACACCCATCAGGAATCTTTCAGTGCTTTGCATTTCTGTTCTTCTGTTGGAAACTTGTCTCTATGCTGTACAGTGTGATATATCACTTTTCAGTTTTTCCTGATATATTAAATGAACTGACGACACATTTGTGAATTAGTTTACAAGAAGATTTCTGCTTTGCGTTTTCTTTTCTTCGATGAAAACTTGTTCCTGTAACATTACAGTTCGATATATCACTTTTCAGGTTCCTGTTATAATAATTGAACAGGCGACACGTGTGTGAATTAGTTTATAAATTTGTAGCAGCATTTTCTGTTCTATCGATGAAAATTTGTTTATTTGCCTACATTTGATATATCGCTTTTCCAGTTTTCCTGTATTCTTTGAAGCGAGCTAAACATGTGATTCCATTTAAAAGTAGTGCTTTGCTTTTCTGTTTTACGTTGAAACTTGTTCCTGTGCAGTACAGTGCGTTATATCACTTTTCAGTTTTCCTGTATTCCTAATTTATCAAGTGACACATGTGATTTAGTTTACAAAGTAATTAACTGCATTTAAAGTTCTTCGTTGGAAACTTGTTAATGTTAGGAACAATTTAGGGTTCACAGTTAGGAGTTAGGAGTTAGGAGTTAGGGTTAGGGTATTAGGGTTAGGGTTAGGGTTATATCACTTTTCACTTTTCCTGTTATGATAATTGAACAGGAGACACAAATGTGAATTAGTTACAAAGTTGTGCTTTACATTTCTGTTCTTCGATGAAAATCTGTTTCTTTGCTGTACATTTCGATATATAGCTCTTCCAGTTTTCTGTATTCTTAATTAGCGGCGACACATGTGATTTAGTTTACAAAGTAGTGTTTTCCTTTTCTGTTCTTCTGGGGAAACTTTTTTCTTTGAAACCGGGTATATCATTTTTCCCATTTTGGGGTTATTCCAAATTGAAAGTGGCACACATGTGATTTATTTTACAAAGAAATTGTTTTGATTTTATGTTTTTTTGTTGGAAACTTGTTCCTGTTAGAAAAAAGAGTTACATTTTAAGGGTTGGGTTGGGGTTTAAAAATTAGGGTTAGGGTTGGGGGTTACGGTTGGGGTTAGGGTTAGGGGTAGGTTGGGGGCAGGGTTGGGGTTAGGGTTATATCCTTTTCAGTTTTCCTGTTATAATAATTGAACAGGCGACAAAATGTGAATTAGTTTACAAAAAGTTGTTCTTTGCTTTTTTGTTCTTTTTTTTTTAAATTTTTGTTCCTGTGCTGTACAGTGCGAGATAACATTTTTCCCAGTTTTCCTGTATTCATAATTGAAGCGAAGCAAACATGGATTGGGTTTAAAGTAGTGCTTTGCTTTTCTGTTCTTTTTTTCCCAAAACTTGTTGATGGGGCTGTACAGTGTGTTATTCACTTTTCATTTTTCCCTTTTGTATTCCAAATTGAAATTAAATGTGTTTTATTTACAAGTAGTGCTTTGCATATATGTTCTTTCATTGGAAACTTTTTTCCTTTAGGAACAAGTTAGGAAAAGGGTTAGGGTTAGAGTTATGGTTAGGCTTGGGGTAGGGTTCTGGTTGGGGTTAAATTTGGGGTATTTAGTGTTAGGGGCTTGGGGGTTAAAAGATTAGGGGTTACCCTTTTTTTCATTTTTCCTGTTATATAATTGAAAGGTGCCCAAAAATGTGAATTAGTTTACAAAAGTTGTGTTTTTGGTTTCTTTTTTTGAGGGTTTTTTTTTGCTTTACATTTGATTTTAAAAGCTTTTCATTTCCCCCCTGTATTCCTAATTGAGTGGGGCCACACACATGTGATTTAGTTTACAAAGTAGTCTTTGGGTTTTCTGTTCTTCTTTTGGGAAACTTGTTTCGGGCTATACAGTTGTTATATAACTTTTCATTTTTCCTTTTATAATAATTGAAGGCGTCATTATGTGAATTATTTTACAAATTTGTGTTTTGGTTTCTGTTTTTTCGATAAAAACCCTTTTTTCTGTGCCATACATTTTGGAGATCCTTTTCATTTTCCTGTTTTCCCAAACTGAAGCAAACAACACACATGTGTTTCCCTTTTTTAAAAGTATTGCTTTCTTTTCTGTTCTTTCATTGAAATTTTTTCCTCTGTTGTACAATTTTTTATATATTTTTCAATTTTCCTGTATTCTTAAATGGAGTGGCACAAAATGGGGATTTATTTTAAAAGTAGTGCTTTCGTTTTTTTTTTTCTTTGGGAAACTTTTTTTCTGGGGCTGTGTGTGATATATCACTTTTCAGTTATAATAATTGAGCAGGCGCATTATGTGAATTAGTTTACAAAGTTGTGCTTTGTTTTTCTGTTCTTTAGATGGAAGCGGGTTTCTTTCCCATTACATTTTGATATATCGCTCTTCATTTTTCCAGTTTTCCCTAATTGAAGCTGGGGGCACACATGTGTTTTTTTTTACAAAGTAGTGCTGCATTTATATTCTTTTTTGGAAACTTTTTTCCCTGTTGTAAAATGTGATATACCCTTTTCATTTTTCCCTTTTATAAAAAATGAGCGACCTTAAGTATGTGGAAAGTTTACAAAGTTGTCTTTGGGGTTTCTTTTCTTCGAGGGAAACTTGTTTTTCTGTACAGTGTGATATATCACATTTCAGTTTTCCTGTTTAAAATTAAACGGGGACAATTGAATTTTATTTAAAAAAAATTGTGCTTTGCTTTTCTGTTTTTTTGTTAAAAAACTTTTTCCCTTTAAAAAAAGTTAAGGGGAATTAGGGGGGGTTAAAGGGTTAGGGTAGTGTTGGTTTTGGTTTAGTGTTGGGTTTTAAGGTTAGGTTTGGGGTTAGGTTTGGGTTGGGGTTTAAAGTGTTTGGGGTTTTGGGAAGGGGGAGAAAAAAGGTTGGGGGGTAGGGTATGGTTAAGGGCTTGTGTCTGTGCTGTACCGTGCGATATATCACTTTTCCAGTTTTCCTGTTATAAAATTAAACGGTGACATCGATAGAATTAGTTTACAAAGTTAGCGCTTATGCTTCTTCTTCGATGGAAACTTGTTTGTGCCGTATAGTGTGGTATATCACTTTTCAGTTTTTCTGTATTCCTAATTGAAAGACACACATGTGATTCACATAAATAAAGCTATGCTCTGTTCTTTTGATTGAAACTTGTTTAAAGCAAGCAAAAAGTAGATAACATCAGTTTTCCTGTATTCACCGAGCTTAGGCTGATTAATATGTGACGGTGCAAAAGTAGTGCTTTGCTTTTCTGTTCTTTCACTGGAAAATTGTTACTGTACTGTACAGTGCGACATAATGCTTCAGTTTTCCTGTTATAATAACTAAGGGAGACACGCATGAATTGCATAGCAGGTGTTTTCATAAAGCCCATTCTTTCTGATGGAAACTTGTTTCTATGCCATACAAAGTATATATCACTTTTCAGTTTTCTCTCTGTTCTAATAATTAAACGGCTGACACGTATGTGAGTTAGTTGTTTACAAAGCAGGCTTTGCTTTTCTGTTCTTTGTTCTAAACTTGTTCCCAGCCGTATAGTGCCATATCACTTTTCAGTTTTACATTCGCTCATAATAACTGAACAGGCAACACGATGTGTGAACTATTTGCCAAAAGTTGTGCTTGAGGTCTCTGTCATTTTTGAGGAAACTTTGTTTCTGTGTCGCATATGCGCAGATAACACTTTCAGTTTTTCCTGTATTCCCACTGAGCGAAAGCAACACACATGTGTGATTTAGTTAACAAAGTAGTGCTTTATGCTTTTTCTCTTCTTTTATTGAAAAGCATTGATATGCTTGTACAATCGTTATATCACGCTTCAGTTTTCCTTTATTATAATTGTACGGCACACATGATGATTTAGTTTACAAATGTTGCTTTGCATTTATATTCTTTTACGAAAATTGTTCCTATTAGGAACAGAATTGGGGTTAGAGTTAGTGTTAGAGTTAGGGTAAGGGTAGAGGGTAGGTGGTTGGGTTAGGGTTAGATGTAGGGGTAGGTTGTTAGATTAGGGTTATATCACTTTTCGTTCCTGGTTATAATAATTAAAAAGTTGTGTTGTGATTGAATTAGTTTACAAGTTGTTAGCTTTGTTTTTCTGTTCTTTAGATGGAAGCAGGTTCCAGTTGTTATATCACTCTTTCAGTTCTCTCTCACAACAATTGAAACAGTGCATGTATGTGAATTCAGTTTCACAAAGTTGTGTTTATGCCCTGTTCTTTCGATGTAAACTTGTTTCAGTTGCAAGAAGTAGATAACACTTTTCAGTTTTCCGTATTCCAATTGAGCGAGCTTACACACATGTGATTTAGCTAATACAGTAGTGCTTTTGCTTTTCTGTTCTTCGCTGTAAAATTGTTACAATTGTACAAAAAGCATATATCACGCTTCTGTACTTCCTGTTGTAATAATTGAACGGGGGAAAGGGTTGGAGATTGGTTTACAAAGTTCCCCTTTCCTTTTCTGTTTTTCCCGATGGAATCTTGTTTCTGTGCCTTAAAATGCGAAATCACATTTTTCCCATTTTTTCTTGTATTCATAATTAAAAGGCGCCACATGTGTTTCCCTTTAAAAAAGTATTGCTTTGCTTTTCTTTTTTTTGTTAAACTTTTCCTTTTGTACATGGTATATCACTTTCCAGTTTTCCTGTATTCCTAATTAAAAGGGTACACACAGGGATTTATTTTAAAAGTATTGCCGTTTTGTTCTTGTTGGGAAAACTTGTTTTTGGAAAAAATTAGGGTTAGGGTTAGGGTTAGGGTTAGGGTTGGGGTTGGGGGGTTATTAAGGGGTTAGGGTTGGATTTTTTTTATATCCTTTTTCACTTTTCCTGTTAAATAATTAAACAGGGACCAATGTGAATTAGTTTACAAAGTTGTGCTTTCTTTCTTTCTTTAGGAAATTTGTTTCTTTTTACATGGAAAAACCTTTTTCCCATTTTTCCTGTTTTCCCCAAATTGGGGTTTCACACATGTATTATTTTAAAAATTTGTGTTTTACTTTCTTTTCTTTTTTTGGGAAAACTTGTTTCTGGGTACAGTAAATTATAATTTTCATTTTCCTGTTTTAATTGAATTTGGGACCAATGTGATTAGTTTCAAATTTGTGTTTTCCCTTTCTTTTTTTTGTTTGGAAACTTTTTCTGTCCCTAATGGGAGATACCTTTTCATTTTCCTTTTTCCCCTAAGGGAAGGGCGCACACATGTGATTTTTTTTAATTTGTGCTTTTGTTTTTCTTTCAACTTTTTCTTTTTTAAAATGGTATACCCTTTTATTTTTCCCTGTTTCCCCTAATTACAGGGCACCCTGTTTGGTTTACAAATTTCGTTAATTTCTTTTCGGGGAAACTTGTTGTGCACTAAGTCGAGTTATATTTTAGTTTTCCCAGTTTCTAATTGGGGGGGGCCCACATGTTTTAAAGAAAGTTGTGCTTTCTTTCTTTCTTTTGGGGTTTTTCTTTTTAATTGGGAATATTTTCCCAGTTTTCCTGTTTTCCCAAATTGTGAGGAAACACAGGGTAATTTGTTTACAAATTTGTCTTTCATTTTTTCTTTTTGGAAATTTTTTCGGGGGTTAGGGCAAATTATTTTAGTTTTCTTATTGTAATTAAGGGGGAAAATTTATTTAAAGTTGGTTTGTTTCGTTTTTAGGGTTTGTTTAGGGGGAAATTTTTTAATATCACTTTTAGTTCCTTTATTTTGACAGGGAAACATGTTTTTTAGTTTAAAGTTGTGCTTTTTTTCTTTCTTTCTTTGGAAATTGTTTTTGCGTAAAGTGGGAGATACACTTTGTTTTGTTTTCCCAAATTTTGGGGGGAAACAAATTTTAATTTTAACAAATTGTGTTTTCCCTTTCTGTTTTTTTTGGAAACTTGTTTTTCTAATGGGGATTTTCCTTTTCAGTTTTCCTTATTTAATTGGCAGGCGTCATGTATGAAATAGTTTACAAAGCACAGTTTTTCATGCTTCTGTTCTTCAATGAAAACTTGTTTTTGCTGTACAGTGGAGATATATCACTTTTCAGTTTTTCTGTATTCCTAATTGAGCAGACACACACGTGATTTAGCGTTTACAAAGAGTGATTTGCTTTTCTGTTCTTTCTGTTGAAACTTGTTAATGCTGTACAGCGATATATCACTTTTCATAGTTTTCCTGTTCAAATAATTGAACGGGCAAACACGTGATGAGACGAAGGTCATTAAAAGTTGTGCTTGTGTTTCAGTTCTTCCGATGGAAACTTGTTGTTTCTGTGCTGTACAGCGCGTATATATCACTTTCAGTTTTCTCTTATAATAATTGAATGGCAACACGTGAATTCAATTTACATACGTTGTGCTTTGCGCTTCTGTTCTTTTGTTGGAAACTTGTTTCTGTGCTAGAAATGGGAGGTACACTTTTCAGTTAGAGTTAAGTGTGTTAGGGGAATAAGTTAGGGTAGTGTTAGGTTAGGGTGTTAGTTAGGCTTTGTTTCTTGCTATACAGTGTGATATATCACTTTTCAGTTTTCCTGTTATAATAATTGAATGGGCGAGCACGATGTGAATTATTTTACAAATTTGTGCTTATGCTTCTGTTCTTTCTGATAGAAAACCTTTTCTGTGCCATACAGTGAGATAACACTTTTCAGTTTCCTGTATTCCAAACTGAGCGAGCAACACACATGTGATTCCTTTAAAAAGTATTGCTTTGCTTTTCTGTTCTTTTCATTCGAAACTTTTTCTCTGTTGTACAGTGCTTTATATCACTTTTCAATTTTCCTGTATTCTTAAATGAGCGAGTGGCACACATGTGATTTAGTTTACAAAGTAGTGCTTTATGCTTATGTTCTTTCGTTGGAAACTTGTTTCTGTGCTGTACAGTGTGATATATCACTTTTCAGTTATAATAATTGAACGGGCTACACGATGTGAATTAGTTTACAAAGTTGTGCTTTGTGTTTCTGTTCTTTAGATGGAAGCAGGTTTTTTGTCGTACATTTTGATATATCGCTTCTTCAGTTTTCCAGTATTCCTAATTGAGCGAGCGACACACATGTGTTTTAGTTTACAAAGTAGTGCTTTGCATTTATATTCTTTTGTTGGAAACTTGTTTCTGTGCTGTACAGTGTGATATATCACTTTTCAGTTTTCCTGTTATAGTAAATGAACGGGCAACAAGTATGTGAAGTAGTTTACAAAGTTGTGCTTTGAGTTTCTGTTCTTACGATGGAAACTTGTTCCTGTGCTGTACAGTGTGATATATCACATTTCAGTTTTCCTGTTATAATAATTGAACGGGCGACACATATGTGAATTTATTTACAAAATTGTGCTTTGCGTTTCTGTTCTTTTGTTAGAAACTTGTTCCTGTTAGAAACAAGTTAGTGTTAGGTTAGGTTAGGTTAGGTGAGTGAGTGTTAGTGTTAGTGTTAGGCTTAGGTTAGGTTGGGGTTAGGCAGGTTAGGTCTGTGTTAGGTTAGGGGGAGGTAAAGTTAGGTAGCGGTATGGTTAAGGGCTTAGGTTAGGTTTAGGTTATATCACTTTTCAGTTTTCCTGTTATAATAATTGAACAGGTGACAGTAATGTGAATTAGTTTACAAAGTTGTGCTAATGTTTTTGTTCTTCTATGAAAACTTGTTTCCTGCCGCACATTTCCATATATCGCCAGTTTTCCTGTATTCCTAATTGAGTGAGCGACACATGTGATTTAGTTTACAAAGTAGTGCTTTTCGCTTCTGTTCTTCTGTTGGAAACTTGTTTCTGTGCTGTACAGCGTGATATATCACTTTTCAGTTTTGGGGAATTCCTAATTGAGGGAGTGGCACACATGTGATTTAGTTTACAAAGTAGTGCTTTTTTGCTTATGTTCTTTGTTGGAAACTTGTTCCTGTTAGTAAAGAGTTACAGTTAGGTTAGGTTAGGGAACGGTTAGGGTTAGGTTAGGTGAGGGTAGGTGAGGGGTTAGGTTAGGGGCTTAGTGTTAGGTTAGGTTATATCACTTTTCAGTTTTCCTGTTATAATAATTGAACAGGCGACAACTAATATGAATTAGTTTACAAAGTTGTTCTTTGCTTTTCTGTTCTTTTGATGGAAACTTGTTTCTGTGCCATACAGTGAGATAACACTTTCAGTTTTCCTGTATTCCTAATTGAGCGAGCGACACACATGTGATTCCGCTTAAAAGTAGTGCTTTGCTTTACTGTTCTTTTGTTCAAAACTTGTTCCTATGCTGTACAGTGTGTTATATCACTTTTCAGTTTTCCCCTCTATTCATAATTGAGCAAGCGACACACATGTGATTTGGTTTAAAAGTAGTGCTTTGCTTTTCTCTCGCTTGTTCAAAACTTGTTGATGTGCTGTACAGTGCTATATCACTTTTCAGTTTTCCTGTATTCCTAATTGAGCGAGTGGCACACATGTGATTTAGTTTACAAAGTATTGCTTTGCATTTATGTTCTTTTTCGTTGGAAACTTGTTCCTGTTAGGAAACAAGTTAGGTTAAGGTTTAGTGTTAGAGTTAGGTTAGGTAAGGGTAGGGTCCTGGTTAGGTTAGGTTAGGTAGGGTAGGGTTAAGATTAGGTTATATCACTTTTCAGTTTTCCTGTCATAATAATTGAAAAGATGACACGAATGTGAATTAGTTTACAAAGTTGTGCTTTGTGTTTCTGTTCTTTAGATGGAAGCAGGTTCCAGTTCGATATATCACTTTTCAGTTTTCCTGTTATAATAATTGAATGGGCGACACGTATGTGAATTAGTTTACAAAGTTATGCTTTATGCTTTCTTTCTCTCGATGGAATCTTGTTTCTGTGCCATACACTGTGATATATCACTTTTCAGTTTTCCTCCTGTATTCCTAATTGAGCGAGCTGACACACATGTGAATTAATTTACAAAGTAGTGCTTTATGCTTGATCTTTTGCTCGATACTTGTTCCTGTACTGTACAGTGCGATATATCTCTTTTAGTTTTCCTCTTATAATAATTGAATGGGCGGCACGTATGTGAATTAGTTTACAAAGTTGTACTTTCCATTTCTGTTCTTTCGATGGAATCTTGTTTCTGTGCCGTTTTTTTCAAGCGAAATCACACTTTCAGTTTTCTTGTATTCATAATTGAGCGAGCGACACACATGTGATTCCGCTTAAAAGTATTGCTTTGCTTTTCTGTTCTTTCGCTCAAACTTATTCCTATGTTGTACAGTGTGATATATCACTTTCCAGTTTTCCTGTATTCCTAATTGAGCGAGTGACACACATGTGATTTAGTTTACAAAGCATTGCTTTCGCTTATGTTCTTTCGTTGGAAACTTGTTCCTATTAGGAACAAATTAGGTTAGGTTAGGGTTAGGTAGAGTAACGGTAGGTTAGGGTTAGGTTAGGTTAGGTTCTGTGTTACGGGTTAGGTTAGGTTTATTGTTTGGGTTAGCTTCATAGCACTTTTCACTTTTCCTGTTATAATAATTGAACAGGCGACACGATGTGAATTAGTTTACAAAGTTGTGCTTTCCGCTTCTGTTCTTTCGATGGAAACTTGTTTCTGTGCTGTACAGTGAGAGATAACACTTTCAGTTTTCCTGTATTCCTAATTGTGCAGGCTTCACACATGTTACTTAGTTTAAAAAGTTGTGCTTTACATTTCTGTTCTTTGTTGGAAACTTGTTTCTGTGAGGTACAGTGCAAGTTATCAATTTTCAATTTTCCTGTATTCATAATTGAACATGTGACACACATGTGATATAGTTTCCAAATTTGTGCTTTGCCTTTCTATTGTTTTGTTGGAAACTTGTTTCTGTGCACTACAGTGGGAGATATCACTTTCAGTTTCCTGTATTCCTAATTGAATGGGCGACACACATGTGATTTAGTTTCTATAGTTGTGCTTTTCTGCTTCTGTTCTTTCATGGGAAACTTCTTTCTGTGCTCTAAAATGGAATATATCACTTTTCAGTTTTCCTGTGTTCCTAATTATGCAGGCGACACACATGTTACTTAGTTTACAAAGTTGTGCGCTACATTTCTGTTTTTTTCGTTGAAACTTGTCTGTGCACTACAGTGCGAGATATCACTTTTCAGTTTTCCCGTATTCCTAATTGAACGGGCGACACACATGTGATTAAGTTTCCAAAGTTGTGCTTTGCCTTTCTGTTCTTTGTTGGAAAATTGTTTCTGTGCACTACAGTGGGAGATATCACCTTCAGTTTTCCTGTATTCCTAATTGTGCAGGCAACACACATGGTAATTTGTTTACAAAGTTGTGCTTTTACATTTCTGTTCTTTCCTTGGAAATTTTTTTCTGTGAGGTAGAGTGCAAGATATCACTTTTCAGTTTTCCTGTATTCAGAATTGAAAGGGCTGACACACATGCGATTTAGTTTCCAAAGTTGTGCTTTGCCTTTCTGTTCTTTCTGTTGAATCTTGTTTCAGTGAGGTACATTGTGAGATATCACTTTTGAGATATCCTTTATTCCTAATTGAACGGGCGATACACATGTGATTTAGTTTCAAAGTTGTGCTTTGCCTTCTGTTCTTTCATTGGAAATTGTTTCTGTGCTGTAAAGTGGGAGATATCACTCTTCAGATTTCCTGTTTGCCTAATTGAGGGGGCAACACAAATGTTATGTAGTTAACAAATTGTGTTTTGCCTTTCTGTTCTTTGTTGGAAACTTGTTTCTGTGCAACTACAGTGGGAGATATCACTTTTCAGTTTTCCTGTATTCCTAATTGAACGGGCGACACACATGTGATTTAGTTTCAAAAGTTGTGCTTTATGCTTGTTCTTTCATTGAAATTTCTTTCTGTGCTCTAAAGTGGGAAATATTACATTTCAGTTTTCCTGTGTTCCTAATTGTGCAGGCGACACACATGTTACTTAGCTTGAAACGTTGTGCTTTACATTTCTTTTCTTTCGTTGGAAACTTGTTTCTGTGAGGTACAGTGCAAGATATCACTTTTCAGTTTTCCTGTATTCCTAATTGAACATGTGACACACATGTGATTAAGTTTCCAAAGTTGTGCTTTGCCTTTCTGTTCTTTTCTTGGAAACTTGTTTCTGTGCACTACAGTGGGAGATATCACTTTTCAGTTTTCCTGTATTCCTAATTGTGCAGGCAACACACATGGTAATTAGTTTACAAAGTTGTGCTTTACATTTCTGTTCTTTCCTTGGAAATTTTTTTCTGTGAGGTACAGTGCAAGATATCACTTTTCAGTTTTCCTGTATTTGTAATTGAAAGGGCGACACACATGTGATTTAGTTTCCAAAGTTGTGCATTGCCTCTGTTTTTTTTTCTTGAAACTTGTTTCTGTGCACTACTGTGGAGATATCACTTTTCAGTTTTCCTGTATTCCTAATTGAGCGAGTGGCACACATGTGATTTAGTTTACAAAGTAGTGCTTTGCTTATGTTCTTTTTTTGGAAACTTGTTCCTATTAGGAACAAGTTAGGTTAGGTTAGGTTAGGTTAGGTTAGCTTTAGGTTAGGTTAGGTTAGGTTAGGTTAGGTTAGTGTTAGGTTAAGGGTGAAGGTTAGGGTTAGGTTATATCACTTTTTCAGTTTTCCTGTTATAATAATTGAACATTCGACACAAATGTGAATTAGTTTACAAAGTTGTGCTTTATGCTTGTTCTTTCGATGAAAACTTGATTCTTTGCCATACATTACGATACATCACTTTTAAGTTTTCCTGTATTCCTAATTGAGCGAGCGACACACATGTGATTTAGTTTACAAAGTAGTGCTTTGCATTTCTTTTCTTCTGTTGGAAACTTGTTTCTGTGCTGTACAGTGCGAGATAAAACTTTTCAGTTTTCCTGTTATAATAATTGAACGGGCGACACATATGTGAATTAGTTCACAAAATTGTGCTTTGCGTTTCTGTTCATTCGATGGAAACTTGTTCCTGTGCCGCATGTGTGCAAGGTAACTAATAACTAATTGAGCGAGCGACACACATGTGATTCCGTTTAAAAGTATTGCTTTGTTTTTCTGTTCTTTCCTTCGAAACTTGTTCCTGTGCTGTACAGTGCGTTATATCACTTTTCAGTTTTCCTGTATTCCTAATTGATCGAGTGGCACACATGTGATTTAGTTTACAAAGTAGTGCTTTGAGTTTATGTTCTTTTTGTTGGAAACTTGTTCCTGTTAGAACAAGTTAGGTTAGGCATAAGGTTTAGTTTAGGCTTTAGGTTAGGGTTAGGGGCTTAGGTTAGGTTAGAATTAGTTAGGCTAGAGGTTGTGGGTTAGGGTTAGGTTAGGGCCTAAACTTAGGTTAGGTTAAATCCCTTTCAGTTTTCCTGTTATAATAATTGAACAGGCGACACGAATGTGAATTAGTTTACAAAGTTGTGCTTTGTGCTTCTGTTCTTTCTGATGAAAACTTGTTTTTTGCTGTAAATTTTGATATATCGCTTTTCAGTTTTCCTGTATTCCTAATTGAGCAAGAGGCACACATGTGATTAAGTTTACAAAGTAGTGCTTTGATGCTTATGTTCTTGTGTTTGAAACTTCTTCCTGTTAGAAACAAGTTAGGTTTAGGTTAGGTTAGGTTTAGGCTTAGGTTAGGTAGGGTTGGGGTTAGCTTTAAGGTTAGGTTAGGATAAGGGTTAGGTTAGGTTAGGCTTAGGTTAGGTTAGTGTTATGTCACTTTTCAGTTTTCCTGTTATAATAATTGAACAGGCGACACAAATGTGAATTAGTATACAAAGTTGTGGTTTATGCTTGTTCTTTCGATGGAAACTTGTTTCTGTGCTGTACAGTGTGATATATCACTTTTCAGTTTTCCTGTTATATTAATTGAACGGGATACAAGTATGTGAATTAGTTTCCAAAGTTGTGCTTTTTATGCTTCTCCTCCTTCGATGGAAACTTGTTTCTGTGCCTTACAGTGCGAGATAACACTTTTCAGTTTTCCTGTATTCCTAATTGAGCGAGTGACACACATGTGATTTAGTTTACAAAGTAGTGCTTTGCATGCTTATGTTCTTTCGCTGGAAACTTCTTCCTTTAGGAACATGTTAGGTTAGGTTAGGCTTAGGGTTAGGCTAGGTTAGGTTAGGTTAGGTTAGGGTTAGGGCTATGGTAGGTTAGGTTAGCGCTATGGTTAGGCTTAGGGTTAGGTTAGGTTAGGTTATGGTTAGGTTATGTCACTTTTCAGTTTTCCTGTTATATTAATTGAACAGGGGACACGTATGTGAATTAGTATACAAAGTAGTGCTTTATGCTTCTGTTCTTTGATGGAAACTTGTTTCTGTACCCTACAGTGCGATATATCACTTTTCAGTTTTCCTGTATTCCTAATTGAGCGAGCCACACACATGTGATTCCGCTTAAAAGTAGTGCTTTGCTTTTCTGTTCTATCGCTCTGAACTTGTTCTTGTGCTGTACAGTGTGATATATCACTTTTCAGTTTTCCTGTATTCATAATTGAGCGAGTGAAACACATGTGATTTAATTTACAGAGTAGTGTTTTGTATTTATGTTCTTTCCTTGAAAACCTGTTAGGAACAATTTAGGCTTAGGTTGGGGTTAGGGTTAGTGTTAGGTTAGGTAGGTTTAGTGTTAGGTTAGGTTAGGGTTAGGTTAGGTTAGGTTAGGTGTTAGGTTTAGGTTAGGCTTATATCACTTTTCAGTTTTCCTGTTATAATAATTGAACAGGCGACACGTAATGTGAATTAGTTTTCAAAGTTGTGCTTTATGCTTTCTGTTCTTTCAAAGAACCTTGTTTCTTTGCCATACATTTCTATATATATCGCTTTGCAGTTTTCCTGTATTCCTAATTGAGCGAGCAACACACATGTGATTTAGTTTACAAAATAGTGTGTTTTGCTTCTGTTCTTCTGATGGAAACTTGTTTCTGTGCTGTACAATGTGATATATCACTTTTGAGTTTTCCTGTTAATAATAATTGAACGGGCTACACATATGTGAATTGCTCACAAAGTTTTGCTTTATGCTTTTCTTCGATGGAAACTTGTTCCTGTGCTGTACAGTTCGATATATCACTTTTCAGTTGTCCTGTTATAATGATTGAATGGGCAACACGTATTTGAATTAGTTTACAAAGTTGTGCTTTGTGATTCTGTTCTTTCGATGTAAACTTGTTTCTGTGCCTTACAGTGCAAGATAACACTTTTCAGTTTTCCTGTATTCCTAATTGTGTGAGCGACACACATGTGATTCCATTTAAAAGTAGTGCTTTGCCTTTCTGTTCTTTCTGCTCAAACTTGTTCCTGTGCTGTACAGTGCCTTATATCACTTTTGAATTTTTCTGTATTCCTAATTGAGCGAGTGGCACACATGTGATTTATTTAAACAACGTAGTGCTTTATGCTTATGTTCTTTCATTGGAAAATTGTCCCTGTTAGGAACAAGTAGGGTTAGGAATAGGTTATGGTAGCGTTAGGTTAGAGTTAGGTTAGCGGTTAGGATTAGGATCAGGTTAGGTTAGGTTAGGTTAGGGCTTAGAGTTAGGGTTAGGATTATATCACTTTTCAGTTTTCCTGTTATAATAATTGAACAGGCGACACGAATGTGAATTAGTTTACAAAGTTGTGCTTTATGCTTATGTTCTTTCTTTGGAAACCTCTTCCTTTAGTAACATGTTAGGTTAGGTTAGAGTTAGGGTTAGGCTTAGGTTAGGTAGGGTTAGGTTAGGGCTAAGGTTAGGTTAGGGTTAGGTTTAGGTTAGGTTATGGTTAGGCGCTCAGGGTTATGGTTAGTGTTATATCACTTTTCAGTTTTCCTGTTCTTATAATTGAACAGGCGACACGAATGTGAATTAGTATACAAAGTTGTGCTTTCGTTTCTCTTCTTTCGATGGAAACTTGTTTCTGTGCTGTACCCTGTGATATATCACTTTTCAGTTTTCCTGTTATAATAATTGAACAGGTGACAGGTATTTGAATTAGTATACAAAGTAGTTCTTTATGCTTGTTCTTTCGATGGAAACGTGTTCCTGTGCTGTACAGTCGATATATCACTTTTCAGTTTTCCTGTTATAATAATTGAACAGGCAACAAATATGTGAATTAGTTTACAAAGTTGTGATTTGCGTTTCTCTTCTTTCGATGGAAACTTGTTTCTGTGCCGTACAGTGCGATATAACACTTTTCAGTTTTCCTGTATTCCTAATTGAGCGAGCCTCACACATGTGATTCTGTGTAAAAGTAGGGCTTTGCTTTTCTGTTCTTTTGTTCGAAACTTGTTTTTTGCTGTACAGTGCATTATATCACTTTTCAATTTTTCTGTATTCCAAATTGAGCGAGGGGCACACATGTGATTTAGTTTACAAAGTAGTGCTTTGCTTTTATGTTCTTTAATTGGAAACTTCTTCCTGTTAGGAACAAGTTAGGGTTAGGGTTAGGCTTAGGGTTAGGCTTAGGTTAGGTGGGTTAGGTTAGGTTATGTCACTTTTCAGTTTTCCTCTTATAATAATTGAACAGGCGACACGAATGTGAATTAGTATACAAAGTTGTGCTTTGTGTTTCTGTTCTTTCGATGGAAACTTGTTTCTGTGCTGTACTGTGTGATATATCACTTTTCAGTTTTCCCGTTATAATAATTGAACGGGTGACAGGTATTTGAATTAGTATACAAAGTTCTGCTTTGCATTTCTGTTCTTCTGCTGGAAACATGTTTCTGTGCTGTACAGTGTGATGTAGCACTTTTCAGTTTTCCTGTTATAATAATTGAACATGCACAAGTATGTGAATTAGTTTACAAAGTTGTGGTATGCTTTCTTCTTTCGATGGAATCTTGTTTCTGTGCCATACACTGTGATATATCACTTTTCAGTTTTCCTGTATTCCTAATTGAGTGAGCGACACACATGTGAATTAATGTACAAAGTATTGCTTTGCTTTTCTCTTCTTGTGTTCAAACTTGTTCCTGTGCTGTACAGTGTTATATCACTTTTCAGTTTTCCTCTTATAATAATTGAATGGGCGGTTCAGATGTGAATTAGTTTACAAAGTTGTACTTTCCTTTCTGTTCTTTTGATGGAAACTTGTTTCTGTGTTTACAGTGCGAAATCACACTTTCAGTTGTCTTGTATTCATAATTGAGCGAGCGACACTGATGTGATTCCGCTTAAAAGTAGTGCTTTGCTTTTCTGTTCTTTCGCTTCAAACTTATTCCTATGTTGTACAGCGTGATATATCACTTTCCAGTTTTCCTGCATTCCTAATTGAGCGAGTGACACACATGTGATTTAGTTTACAAAGTATTGCTTTATGCTTATGTTCTTTTTTGTTGGAAACTTGTTCCTATTAGGAACAAGTTAGTGTTAGGTTAGGTTAGGTTAGAGTTAGGATTAGGTAGTGTAAGAGATAGGTTAGGGTTAGGTTAGGTTAGGTTCTCGTGTTAGGGTTAGGTTAGGTTTAGGTTAGGTTAGGGTTATATCACTTTTCACTTTTCCTGTTATAATAATATAACAACAGGCTTACATGTATGTGAATTAGTTTACAAAAGTTATGCTTTATGCTTTCTTCTTTCGATGGAAACTTCTTTCTGTGCGGTACAAAAGTAGATAACACTTTTCAGTTTCCCTGTATTCCTAATTGAGCGAGCGACACACATGTGATTTAGTTTACAATGTAGTGCTTTATGCTTCTGTTCTTCTTTTGGAAACTTGTTTCTGTGCTGTACAGTGTGATGTATCACTTTTCAGTTTTCCTGTTATAATAATTGAACGGGCAACACGTATGTGAATTAGTTTACAATGTTGTGCTTTGCATTTCTGTTCTTTCGATGGAAACTTGTTTCTGTGCTGTACAGTGCGAGGTAACACTTTTCAGTTTTCCTGTATTCCGAATTGTGCGAGCGACACATGTGATTCCGCTTAAAAGTATTGCTTTGGAGCCAAGATGGTGGTGCCGGAAAACAGCGCTTCTGGGCAGCAAGACAGCACTATCCGGTAGAGACCAGGAGACTGAACTCAGGGCCCTGAAACTACATCGATAGTGTTTCCCAGTTGAGGGGAGGCGCCACGGCGTGGGAATCGGTCGGGTCCACTGCCGCACAGCCAGAATCTGGAAGAAATCCCTGGTACGCGGGCTTTTGGTCACCGGGCGGCAGCCGCAAGAGGTCGGGTCCCTGCCACTTCCCAGGCTGATCCGGGAGGCACAAGGGTACCTGAGACTGGGAGTCCCAGGCTCAGGGGGACCCCACGGAAACAGGGTTGGGGTCTGATCGTGTCCTAGTTCACCCAGTCTCTCCCGAAATTCTCTGCCACCATCACAGCCGAGCTCCTGCCAGGGCGAGAGCTTTTTTGGCGCGCCAGCTCAGCAGTACAGACAAGCTGTGCGGCCCCAGTACAACAGGGACTGGGAACCCCTGTCCGGAGAGGACCCCACAGAGAAGGAAGAAACAGTGCTGCTGAGGTCACCTAGGGAAAGTCTAGCAGACTTTAGATTGCAAACAGACAGAACTGAGTGCTCTGAGACACCACAGCAGTACTACAACCCAAGAAAGCTAGCTACATTCAAGAAAACACAGGAAATAAATAACCTCACTTCAGTAAAACAAAAGCAACTAAGACACAAACCGTATGACCACAGCCAACATCAAAGTCAAAGGATTTAACAGCCACTGGTCATTACTTTCTCTCTCAATATCAATGGACTGAATTCTCCAATAAAAAGACACAGACTAACAGAATGGATGCGTAAACAAAACCCAGCAATCTGTTGTATACAACAAACACACCTAAGACACAAAGATAGACATTACCTGAGGGTAAAGGGATGGAAGACGGCTTTTCAAGCAAATGGACCCAAGAAGCAAGCAGGAGTAGCCATTCTAATATCTGATAAAATAGTCTTTCAACCAAAATTAATCAAAAGAGATGGGGAAGGACACTTCATACTCATCAAGGGAAAATTCCACCAAGAAGACATCACAATCCTGAACATCTATGCCCCAAATACAAGGGCACCCACATTTGTGAAAGAAACATTGATAAAACTTAAACCACATATAGCTCCCACACACTAATAGTAGGAGACTTCAGCACCCCACTCTCAACAAAGGACAGGTCAACAAAACAGAAATTAAACAAAGAAACAATATCTCTAACAGAGGTAATGAACCAAGTGGACCTAACAGATATTTACAGAACCCTACACCCAAACACAAAAGAATTTACCTTCTTCTCAGCACCTCATGGAACCTTTCTCCAAAATAGACCACATAGTTGGTCACAAAGCAAGCCTCAAAAATACAGGAAGATTGAAATAATCCCTTGTACCCTGTCGGATCACCATGGAATAAAGCTGGACCTCAGTAACAACAGAAATAGCAAAAAGCCTACACATACATGGAAACCGAACAACTTGCTACTAAAAGACAGCTGGGTCAGGGAAGAAATAAAGAAAGAAATTAAAATCTTCCTAGAACTCAATGAAAATGAAGACACAACATACCCAAACTTGTGGGACACAATGAAAGAAAAGCAAGATGAAAGTTCATAGCACTACGTGCCTTCAAGAAGAAATTTGAGACAGCACATTCAAGCAACTTAATGGCTCACTTAAAAACCCTAGAAAAAGAAGAAGCAGACACACCAAGAAGGAGCAGACGGCTGAAATAATCAAACTCAGGGCTGAAATCAATCAATTAGAAACAAATAAAACAATTCAAAGAATCAATGAAACCAAGAGCTGGTTCTTTGAGAAAATCAACAAGATAGACAAACCCTTAGCCAAGCTAACTAAAAGGCAGTGAGACACCATCCAAATCAACAAAATCAGAAATGAAAAGGGGGACATAACTACAGACACTGAGGAAATCTAAGCAATCATTAGGACTTACTTCAAAAGTCTATACGAACAAAATTTGAAAATTTAAATGAAATGGACAATTTTCTTGATCAATTCCACTTACCAAAGCTAAATCAGGACCAGGTAAATCAATTAAATAGTCCTATATCCCCCAAGGAAATAGAAGCAGTCATCGAAAGTCTCCCATCCAAAAAAAAGCCCAGGACCTTGATGGTTTCAGCACAGAATTCTACCAAACATTCAAAGAAGAGCTAACACCAACTCTCTTCAAACTATTCCACAAAATAGAAACAGAAGGAGCATTACCAAACTCATTCTATGAAGCCACAGTCACCTTGGTACCTAAATCTCACAAAGACTCAACAAAGAAAGAGAATTTCAGGCCAATCTCCCTTACGAACATTGATGCAAAAATACTCAACAAAATACTCGCAAACCCGAATACAAGAACACATCAAAGATATCATCCACCATGACCAAGTAGGCTTCATCCCAGGTATGCAGGGATGGTTCAATATACGGAAATCCATCAATGTGATCCACCATATTAACAAATTGAAAGAAAAAAAAACCACATGATAATCTCCCTAGATGCTGAAAAAGCCTTTGACAAAATCCAACATCCATTCATGTTTAAAGTATTGGAGAGATCAGGGATACAAGGCACATATCTAAACATAGTAAAGGTGATATACAGCAAACCTATAGCCAACATCAAACTGAACGGAGAGAAACTTAAAGCAATCCCACTGAAATCAAGGACAAGACAAGGCTGCCCACACTCTCCATATCTCTTCAACATAGTTCTGGAAGTCCTTGCTAGAGCAATAAGACAGTTGAAGGAGATCAAGGGGATACATATTGGAAAGGAAGAATTCAAATTATCACTATTTGAAGATGATATGATGGTATACGTGAGTGACCCCAAAAATTCTACCAGGGAACTCCTACAGCTGATAAACACCTTCAGCAAAGTGGCCGGATACAAAATTAACTCAAAAAAATCAGTAGCCCTCCTGTATACAAAAGATAAAAGGGCTGAGAAAGAAATTAGGGAAACAACACCCTTCACAATAGCCACAAATGACATACGGTACTGAGTAACCCTAACCAAGGAAGTCAAAGACTTGTATGAAAAAAAATTTTAAATCTCTGAAGAAAGAACTAGAAGAAGATATGAGAAGATGGAAAGATCTCCCATGCTCATGGCTTGGTAGGATTAACATAGTAAAATGGCCATCTTAACAAAAGCAATCTACAGATTCAATGCAATGCCCATCAAATTACCAACACAATTTTTACAGACTTGGAAAGAAAAAATTCTCAACTTCATATGGAATAACAAGAAACCCAGAATTGCTAAAACAATCCTCTTACAATAAAAGATCTTCTGGAGGTATCTCCATCCGTGATCTTAAGTTGTACTATAGAGCAACAGTTTTAAAAACTGCATGGTACTGGCATAGAAACAGAATGGTGGATCAATGGAACCGAATAGAGGACCCAGAAATAAACCCACACACTTATGGACAACTGATATTTGACAAAGACGCCAAAATCATACAATGGAAAAAAGATAGCATCTTCAACAAATGATGCTGGTCCAACTGGATGTCTACATGTAGAAAACTGAAAATAGATCCATACTTATCACCCTGCACAAAACTGAAGTCCAAGTGGATCAAAGACCTCAACATAAAACCAGACACATAAAATCGGCTTGAAAAAAAAGTGGGGAATACCCTAGAACTCATTGGTACAGGGGAAAACTTCCTGAACAGAACTCCAACAGCACAGGCTCTAAGAGCAACAATCAATAAACGGGACCTCATGAAACTGAAAAACTTCTGCAAAGCAAAGGACACCACTATCAAAACAAAGCTTACCTCCCTACAGATTGGGAAAGAATCTTCACCAACCCTTTATCTGACAGAGGACTCATATCAAGTATATATAAAGAACAAAAGAAGCTGAAAAGCAGCAAACCAAGTAATCCACTTAAAAATGGGGAACAGGGCTAAACAGAGAATTCTCTGTAGAGGAATACCAATGGCAGAGAAGCACTTAAAGAAATGCTCAACCTCACTAGCCATTAGGAAATGCAAATCAAAACAACCCTGAGATTTCACCTACACACCCATGAGAATGGCCAAGATCAAAAACTCAAGTGACAACACATGCTGGAGAGGTAGTGGAGAAAGAGGAACCCTTCTCCACTGCTGGTGGGAATGTAAACTGGTACAACCACTCTGAAATCAATCTGGCGCTTTCAGAAAACTAGGAATAGTGCTTCCCAAGATCCAGCCATACCACTCCTAGGCATATATCCAAAAGAGGTTCAAGCACACAAAAAGGAAATTTGCTCAACCATGTTCGTAGCAGCTTTATTTGTAATAGCCAGAAGCTGAAACAACCCAGATGCCCTCAACTGAAGAATGGATGCAGAAAATGTGGTACATCTACACAATGGAATATTACTCAGCAATGAAAAATTAGGAAATCATGAAATTTGCAGGTAAATGTTGGGATCTGAAAGGATCATCCTGAGTGAGTTGTCCCAGAAGCAAAAAGACACACATGGTATATACTCACCATATAGACATACAACATAGGACAAACCCACTAAAACCTGTGCATCTAAAGAAACTAAGCAAGAGAGAGGACCCCAACAAAATGTCTAATCCCCATCCGGAAAGGCAAAGAGGATGGACATCAGAAGAAGAAGAAAACAGGAAACAACCTAGGAACCTACCACAGAGGGTCTCTGAAAGCCTCTGCCCCACAGACTATCAAAGCAGAAGCTAAGCCTGATGGGCAACTGTTGGGCAGAGTGAATGGAATTTTATGTAAGAACTGGGAAAGAGCAAGAGCTGAGAGGACAGGGTCTCCACAAGGAGAGCAACAGAACAAGAAAATTTGAACACAGGAAACTTCCCAGAGACTCATACTCCAACCAAGGACTATTCATGGAGATAACCCAGAACCCCTGCACAGATGTAGCCCAGGGCAGTTCAGAGTCCAATTGGGTTACATAGTAATGAGAAGAGGGGCTGCCTCTGACATGAACTGACTGGCCTGCTCTTTAGTCACCTCCTCCTGAGGGGGAGCAACCTTACCAGGCCATAGTAGAGGACAATGCAGCCACTTTTGATGTGAACTGATGGAGTAAGATCAGAAAGGAGAGGAGAACCTCCCTATCAGTGGACTTGGGGAGTGGCATGCATGCAGAGGGAGGAGGAAGGGTGGGATTGGGAGGGGAGGGAGGGGCTTAGGGGGGGATGCAGAGTGAATAAAGTGTAATTGATGAAAAATTTAAAAAGGGGGAAAATAATAATTTAAGAACCTTAAATGACTTTCAAAAGTGGAGGAAAACATGGAGTTAGTCAATTTACATGGAGCATGTCTCGCCCCTGGGGGCAATGGTCTCCTGAACCTACTCAGACCTCGGACACCACCACTGCTAGTTCTAGAACCAATGCAGGATGTTCCAACGAGGGGGTTAAGGCTTCTCATAATATTTCCTATAAGCCCACACCTGTTTGTTTACATCCCCCATTTTTATTCATTATTAGCCAGATAGAGCCAAGTAATTGTGGTAATGATACTTGCTTTTTTGCCCAATGCTGTAATGCTAGTAAATTTACTAGCTGGTTACTCACATGCCTCGCTGGGTGCCTGTGCCCGTTGATGCCCTCACGCTATGACTCTTTCAGACAGAAAAGGGATCTTGGAATTACAGCTGCCATTGTTACTGCCATCTCATTGGCGGCTTTTGGAGCTACCACCACAGCATTAGCCATGAGTCATACTGGGCAAACTGCTCAGACCCTGAATAACCTTTTAGCCAAGGTAGCTCATGCCTTAGATGTACAAAAAGGAATTAATGCTCAACTAAAAGGAGGTTTGATGGTATTCAATCAGAGGTTTGACCTCATGCAGGAGCAAATTGATACCCTATGGCAAATCGCTCACCTTGGCTGTCAATGAAAGTATGCTGGACTTTGTGTCACTAGCATACAAAATGAGAATTTTCCCTGTGCTGCAAATCTGTCTAAACAATTGTCAAGCTATATTTTAGGTAATTGACTGAGAACTCGATACTACGATGGACCAGCTGAGAGTGGCCATTGTCATGGTAAATTCTACCAGAGTGGACACAGGACTAGCCACAGGATTATCATCATGGATTGCTGCAGCCATGAATCATCTGAAGGAATGGGCAGGCATGGGAGTGTTAGCAGGCCTTCTGGTGTTGGTCACCTTGGTTTGCCTGTGGTATATATGCAAGATTAGAGTCTCACAACAGCGTAATGCAGCCATGACCATTCAGGCCTTTACAGCCATTGAAGCAGGACATTCTACCTAAGCATGGTTGGCTACCATAAAAAGCCAAAATGTTACGCCAGGATGCAAGGCTAAGCACTGCACTCAGGGTCAGCAGCCTTGGACCCAGAGAAGAGCATGTCTGATTGCATGCGGGTTGATGCCCCAGGTCCCGCCTCTGAGAAAAAGGTATCGGACGGGTCTGATGCTCTTGGGTGGATGACACCTAAATGAACATCAGTACAAAGTCCCAATTTATTTCTAATATCAGAGATCATACCTCTACTCTTGCCTGATGCGCCCAAAACAAAAAAAGGGGAACTGTAAAGAGCTGCGTAATACTGCGCCTGAAAGATGGAGCTGGTATCCGCCTTCCACCTTCCCGATGGTGAGTGCTCTCTGTCACAAACAACTCCACATTTGGCTAAGGCTGAGGATCTGGCTTGCTTCCATGTATGTGGACTCCATCTGCATTGCCCACGTGGCATGCTGAGGTTGGTTACCCATAGGCTATTTAAAGTGGGCTGGCTTTCCCAGGGTCAGATGATTGTTCAAGGTTCCTGAATAAACTGCATTTAAAAAATAAATAAATAAAACAAAACATCAAGTTAAAAAAAAAAAGTGCTTTTTTTTTGTGTTCTTTCAATCGAAACTTGTTCCTGTGCTGTACAGTGCATTATATCACATTTCAGTTTTCCTGTATTCCTAATTGAGTGAGTGGCACACATGTGATTTAGTGTACAAAGTAGTGCTTTGCTTTTATGTTCTTTTTCGCTGGAAACTTGTTCCTGTTAGGAATAAGTTAGGTGAGGGTTAGGTTAGGCTTAGAGTTAGGTAGGGTTAGGTTAGGTTAGGTTAGGGGTTAGGATTAGGTTAAGGTTAGGTTAGGTGCTTAGGTTAGGGTTAGGTTAGGTGCTTAGGTTAGGGTTATATCACTTTTCAGTTTTCCTGTTATAATAATTGAAGAGACGAAACGAATGTGAATTAGTTTACAAAGTTATGCTTTATGCTTTCTGTTCTTTAGATGAAAACTTGTTTCTTTGCCATACATTTCGATATATCGCTTTTCAGTTTTCCTGTATTCCTAATTGAGCGAGAGACACACATGTGATTTAGTTTACAAAGTAGTGCTGAAAGCCCCCGCCACCAAAAGTTAGAAGCAGCTAATAGTTAATGTCATTTTGTACAACACTGTTTTGAGAAACTATGAAGGATACCACTGTTTTGAGAAACTCTGTGGGCTAGGAGGGAACTAGCTGAAGAGACCCAGCTGCTGGGGATATCTGCGTCAGTCTGCCCCAGTTGAGCCAAAAATCAATTTGTGCTGACCACGATATGAGAAGTTTGTGAGACTGTTCCAGCTGAGATAGGGGCCCTAAGACAAATAGTGAGACTGTTCCAGCTGAGATAGGAGCCCTAAGACAAACAACAGGTGGCAGTCCCAAGATTGAGAGCCATCATGACCTTCCGACCACCCAGTTCCTGATATCATGGTGTCCCTGCCAAACTCTGACTCAAGTTGTGGTCTCATTTAAATGTACCAATCAGCTCCCTGTAACTATGCTTCTCACTTCTGTACCTGCGCTTTTGCTCTGAGACCGCATAAAAAAGCCCAGCTTTCCATTCAGGGGCGCGCAAGCCTTCCCAGACACTTTGTCGCCCCAGGTACCCGTGGTATCAAAATAAAGCCTTTGCTGTTTGCAGCTGCACATCTGGTCTCGCTGATCCTGGGAGGGGGTCTCCCTGAGGCAAGACACCCATCGGGAGTCTTTCAGTGCTTTGCATTTCTGTTCTTCTGATGGAAACTTGTTTCTGTGCTGTACAGTGTGATATATCACTTTTCAGTTTTCCTGTTATATTAAATGAACGGGCGACACGCTTGTGAATTAGTTTACAAAGTTCTGCCTTATGCTTTTCTTTCGATGGAAACTTGTTCCTGTGCTGTACAGTTCGATATATCACTTTTCAGTTTTCCTGTTACAATAATTGAACAGGCGACAAGTATGTGAATTAGTTTATAAAGTTGTGCTTTATGCTTTCTTTCTTTCGATGAAAATTTGTTTATTTGCCCTACGCTTCGATATATCGCTTTTCAGTTTTTCTGTATTCGTAATTGAGCGAGCTAAACACATGTGATTCCATTTAAAAGTAGTGCTTTGCTTTTCTGTTCTTCCGCTCAAACTTGTTCCTGTGCAGTACAGTGCTTTATATCACTTTTCAGTTTTCCTGTATTCCTAATTGATCAAGTGGCACACATGTGATTTAGTTTACAAAGTAGTGCTTTGTGTTTAAGTTCTTTCGCTGGAAACTTGTTAATGTTTGGAAACAAATGGTTACGGTTAGGTTAGGTTAGGTTAGGTTAGGTTAGGGTTAGGGTTAGGTTAGGTTAGGTTAGTTAGGTTAGGCTTAGGTTAGGTTTAGGTTAGGTTAGGTTAGGTTAGGTTAGTGCATAGGTTAGTTTTAGGCTTATATCACTTTTCAGTTTTCCTGTTATAATAATTGAACCGCGAAACGAATATGAATTAGTTTACAAAGTTGTGCTTTATGCTTTCTGTTCTTTTGATGAAAACTTATTTCTTTGCTGTACATTTCGATATATCGCTTTTCAGTTTTCCTGTATTCCTAATTGAGCGAGTGACATACAAGTGATTTAGTTTACAAAGTAGTGCTTTCCGCTTTCTGTTCTTCTGATGGAAACTTCTTCCTATGCTGTACAGTGTGATATATCAATTTTCAGTTTTCCTATTATAATAATTGAATGGGTAACACGTATGTGAATTAGTTTACAAAGTTGTGCTTTGCTTTTCTGTTCTTTCGATGGAAACTTGTTTCTGTGCCATACATTGCGAGATAACACTTTTCAGTTTTCCTCTATTCCTAATTGAGCGGGCGAAACACATGTGAATCCGTTTAAAAGTAGTGCTTTTGTTTTTTCGTTTGAACTTGTTCCTGTGCTGTACAGTGCGTTATATCACTTTTCAGTTTTCCTGTATTCCTAATTGAGCAAGTGGCACACATGTGATTTAGTTTACAAAGTAGTGCTTTGTGTTTATGTTCTTTGGTGGAAACTGGTTCCTGTTAGGAACAATTTAGGTAGGGTTAGGTTAGGCTTAGGTTAGGGCACAGGTTAGGTTAGGTTAGTGTTAGTGTTAGGGTTAGGTTAGGGTTAGGTTATATCACTTTTCAGTTTTCCTGTTATAATAATTGAACGGGCTTACAATGAATGTGAATAAGTTTACAAAGATGCGCTTTGAGTTTCTGTTCTTTCGATGAAAACTTGTTTTTTTGCCGCATATTTCGATATATATCACTTTTCAGTTTTCCTGTATTCCTAATTGAGCGAGTGGCACACATGGGATGTACTTTACAAAGTAGTGCTTTGCGCTTATTTTCTTTGTTGGAAACTTGTTCCTGTTAGGAAACAAGTTAGGGTTAGTGTTAGGTTAGGGGTTGGTTAGGGTTAGGGTTAGTGTTAGGTTAGGTAGGGTTAGTGTTAGGTTAGGTAGGGTTAGGGTTATGGTTAGGTTAGTGATAGGGTTAGGGGCTTAGGCTTAGGTTAGGTAATATCACTTTTCAGTTTTCCTGTTATAATAATTGAACAGGCAACACGAATGTGAATTAGTTTACAAAGTTGTGCTTTGTGTTTCTGTTCTTTCGATGAAAACTTGTTTGTTTGCCTTACATTTCTATATATCGCTTTCAGATTTCCTGTATTCCTAATTGAGCGAGTGATACACATGTGATTCCGCTTAAAAGTAGTGCTTTGCTTTTCTGTTCTTCCGCTCAAACTTGTTCCTGTGCAGTACAGTGCTTTATATCACTTTTCAGTTTTCCTGTATTCCTAATTGATCAAGTGGCACACATGTGATTTAGTTTACAAAGTAGTTCTTTGTGTTTAAGTTCTTTCTTTGGAAACTTGTTAATGTTTGGGAACAAGTTAGGTTTACGTTAGGTTAGAAGGGTAGGTAGGGTTAGTGTTAGGCTAGGTTAGGTTAGTTTAGGTTAGGGTCCCTAGGGTTAAGGTTAGTGTTAGTGTTAGGTTAGGAGCTTAGGTTAGGGTTAGGATTAGGTGAGGGTTAGTGTTAGGCAGGCAGGTTAGGTTAGGGTAGGTTAGGTGCTTAGGTTAGTTTTAGGTTATATCACTTTTCTGTTTTCCTGTTATAATAATTGAACAGGCGAAGAAACAATGTGAATTTGTTTACAAAGTTGTGCTTTATGCTTTTCTGTTCTTTTGATGAAAACTTATTTCTTTGCTGTACATTTCGATATATCGCTTTTCAGTTTTCCTGTATTCCTAATTGAGCGAAAGTGACATACAAGTGATTTAGTTTACAAAGTAGTGCTTTCCGCTTCTGTTCTTCTGATGGAAACTTGTTCCTATGCTGTACAGTGTGATATATCACTTTTCAGTTTTCCTATTATACTAATTGAACGGGTAACATGAATGTGAATTAGTTTACAAAGTTGTGCTTTGCTTTTCTGTTCTTTAATGAAAACTTGTTTTTGCCGCACATTTTGATATATCACTTTTCAGTTTTCCTGTATTCCTAATTGAGCGAGTGGCACACATGTGATGTAATTTACAAAGTAGTGCTTTGTGTTTTTTCTTTTCGTTGGAAACTTGTTAATGTTAGGAACAAGTTAGGTTAGTGTTAGGGTTAGTGTGGGGTTAGGTTAGGCTTCCTGTTAGGTTAGGTGAGGGTTAGGTTAGGTTAGGTTAGGGTTAGTGGTTAGGTTAGGTTAGTGATAGGGTTACGGGTTTAGGCTTAGGTTATGGGTCCTATCACTTTTCAGTTTTCCTGCTATAATAATTGAACAGGCAACACAAATGTGAATTAGTTTACAAAGTTGTGCTTTTGCTTTGCTGTTCTTTCTGTTTGTTTGTTTGCCTTACATTTCGATATATATCGTTTTCCTGATTCCTAATTGAGCTTGTTTGTTGTCACTTATTTTATAAGTTGTGCTTACATTACTCTTTCTTTCATTGGAAACTTGTTTCTGTGTTACAGGGCAAGATATCACTTTTTAGTTTTCCTGTGTTCCTAACTGAACGGGCATGTCACATGTGAATTATTTTACAAAGTTGTGCTTGCATTTCTGTTCTTTCATTGGAAAACTTGTCTGTGTTTAAAGTGGGAAA
The DNA here is from genome assembly GCA_036365155.1 of Meriones psammophilus. Classification (NCBI taxonomy): domain Eukaryota; kingdom Metazoa; phylum Chordata; class Mammalia; order Rodentia; family Muridae; genus Meriones; species Meriones psammophilus. The sequence continues at coordinate 27,705 of JAEOAE010003592.1, read as the reverse complement.
TATCACTTTTTGCAAGTTTTCCTGTATTCCTAAAAGAGTGGGGACACACAAATGATATTTAGTTTAAAAGTTGTGCTTTGCTTTTTCTGTTCTTTCATTGGAAACTTGTTTCTGTGTGGTACAGTGCGAAGATATCACTTTTCAGTTTGTTTGTATTCCTAATTGAGAGAGGGGCACACATGTGATTTAGTTTACAAAGTAGTGCTTTGCATTTATGTTCTTTAGTTGGAAACTTGTTTCTGTGAGGTTCAGTGCGTAGATACCACTTTTTCTTGTGTTTGAATGTTTCTAATTGAACTTAGCAAAACACACATTATTTTAGTTTACAAAGTTGTGCTAGCTCTAACGTGGAAGATAGTTTAGTTTAGGAATGGGCAACTTGGTTATTGGTTTGTGTTCAGTTCTTTGGATACCACTTGAAAACTTGTTTCTGTGCTGTAAGTTAGATTCACATTTCAGTTGCCTATTTCCTAATTGGCATGCAACACACATGTTATTTAGTTTACAAAGTTGTGCTTTGATTATTCTGTTCTTTGTGAGAAACTTTTTCTGTGAGGTAAATATATCACTTTTTTAGTTTTCCTGTTATAATAATTGAACAGGCAACACACATGTGATTTAGTTTATAAAGTTGTGCTTTGTGTTTCTGTTCTTTCATTGAAACTTTTTCTGTGCCATACAGTTCAATATATCACTTTTCAGTTTTCCTGTATTCCTAATTGAGCAGGCGACACACATGTTATTTAGTTTACAAAGTTGTGCTTTACATTTCTGTTCTTTTAATGGAAACTTGTTTCTGTGCCATACATTGGAGATATCACTTTTCAGTTTTCCTGTTCCTAATTGAGCAGGCAACACACATGTGATTTATTTTAAAAGTTGTGCTTTGCATTTCTTTTCTTTTGTTGGAAATTTGTTTCTGTTGGAACACTTTGTTTCTTAGTGCACTGTAGTGATTTTATAAGTTGTGCTTTACATTACTCTTCTTTCATTGGAAACTTGTTTCTGTGGAGGGTACAGGGCAAGATATCACTTTTTAGTTTTCCTGTATTCCTAATTGAACGGGCGACACACATGTGATTTAGTTTCCAAAGTTGTGCTTTGCATTTCTGTTCTTTCATTGGAAAATTCTTTCTGTGCTCTAAAGTGGGAAATATCACTTTGCAGTTTTCCTATATTCCTAAAAGAGTGGGGAACACAAATGATATTTAGTTTACAAAGTTGTGCTTTGCTTTTCTGTTCTTTTGTTGGAAACTTTTTTCTGTGTGGTACTGTGCGAGATTTCACTTTTAAGTTTGTTTGTATTCCTAATTGAACTGGCAAAACACATTTTACTTAGTTTACAAAGTTGTGCTTTACATTTCTGTTGTTTAGTTGGAAACTTGTTTCTGTGAGGTTCAGTGCGAGATATCACTTTTCAGTTTTCATGTAATTCTAATTAAACGGGCGACACACATGTGATTTAGTTTACAAAGTTGTGCTTTGCCATTCTGTCCTTTTGTTGGAAACTTCTTTCTGTGCTCTAACGTGGAAGATATCACTTTTCAGTTTTCCTGTATTTATAATTGAATGGGCGACACACATGTGATTTAGTTTCCAAAGTTGTGCTTTGAGTTGCTGTTCTTTCATTGGAAACTTCTTTCTGTGCTCTAAATCGGAAGATATCACATTTCAGTTTTCCTATATTCCTAATTGTGCAGGCAACACACATGTTATTTAGTTAACAAAGTTGTGCTTTACATTTCTGTTCTTTCTTGAGAAACCTTTTTCTGTGAGGTACATTGGGAGATATCACTTTTTAGATTTCCTGTATTCTTAATTGAACAGGCGCGACACACATGTGATTTAGTTTCCAAAGTTGTGCTTTGCCTTTCTGTTCTTTCATTGGAAACTTGTTTCTGTGAGGTACAGTGCAAGATATCACTTTTCAGTTTTCCTGTATTCCTAATTGTGCAGGAGACACACATGTAACTTAGTTTACAAACTTGTGCTTTACATTTCTGTTTTTTCGTTGGAAACTTGTTTCTGTGCACTACAGTGGGAGATATCACTTTTCCGTTTTCTTGTATTCCTAATTTAGTGGGCAACACACATGTCACTTATTTTAAAAGTTGTGCTTTACATTACTGTTCCTTCGTTGGAAACTTGTTTCTGTGAGGTACAGGGCAAGATATAACTTTTTAGTTTTCCTATATTCCTAATTGAACGGGCGACACACATGTGATTTAGTTTCCAAAGTTGTGCTTTGCGTTTCTGTTCTTTCATTGGAAAATTCTTTCTGTGCTCTAAAGTGGGAAATATCACTTTTCAGTTTTCCTGTATTCCTAAATGAGCAGGGAACACAAATGATATTTAGTTTACAAAGTTGTGCTTTGCTTTTCTGTTCTTTTGTTGGAAACTTTTTCTGTGTGGTACTGTGGGAGATTTCACTTTTAAGTTTGTTTGTATTCCTAATTGAACTGGCAAAACACATTTTACTTAGTTTACAAAGTTGTGCTTTACATTTCTGTTGTTTAGTTGGAAACTTGTTTCTGTGAGGTTCATTGTGAGATATCACTTTTCAGTTTTCATGTAATCCTAATTGAACGGGCGACACACATGTGATTTAGTTTACAAAGTTGTGCTTTGCGTTTCTGTTCTTTCATTGGAAACTTCTTTCTGTGCTCTAACATGGAAGATATCACTTTTCAGTTTTCCATAATTTATAATTGAATGGCGACACATATGTTACTTAGTTTATAAAGTTGTGCTTTACATTTCTGTTCTTTCATTGGAAACTTGTTTCTGTGAGGTACAGTGGGAAGATATCACATTTCAGTTTTCCTGTATTTCCTAATTGAATGGGGCAACACATGTTATTTAGTTTCCAAAGTTGTGCTTTGAGTTTCTGTTCTTTCTTGAGAAACTTGTTTCTGTGAGGTACATTGGGAGATATCACTTTTTAGATTTCCTGTATTCCTAATTGAACAGGCGACACACATGTGATTTAGTTTCCAAAGTTGTGCTTTGCCTTTCTGTTCTTTCATTGGAAACTTGTTTCTGTGAGGTACAGTGCAAGATATCACTTTTCAGTTTTCCTGTATTCCTAATTGAGCGGGCAACACACTTGTTACTTAGTTTACACAGTTGTGCTTTATATTTCTGTTCTATCCTTGGAAACTTGTTTCTGTGAGGTACAGTGGGAGATAACACTTTTCAGTTTTCCTGTATTCTTAATTGAACGGGTGACACACATGTGATTTAGTTTCCAAAGTTGTGATTTGTGTTTCTTCTCTTTCATTGGAAACTTCTTTCTGTGCTCTAAAATGGAAGATATCACTCTTCAGTTTTCCTGTATTCCTAATGGTGCAGGCGACACACATGTTACTTAGTTTACAAAGTTGTGCTTTACATTTCTGTTCTTTCGTTGGAATCTGGTTTTTGTGAGGTACAGTGTGAGATATCACTTTTCAGTTTTTCTGTATTCTTAATTGAAAGGGTGACACACATGTGATTTAGTTTACAAAGTTGTGATTTGCCTTTCTATTCTTTTGTTGGAAACTTGTTTCTGTGCTCTCAAGTGGGAGATATCACTTTTCAGTTTTCCTGTATTCCTAATGGAACAGGTGACACAAATGTGATTTAGTTTACAAAGTTTTGCTTTGCCTTTCTGTTTTTTGTTGGAAACTTCTTTCTGTGCACTACAGTGGGAGATATCACTTTTCAGTTTTCCTGTATTCCTAATTGATCGGGCGACAGACATGTGATTTAATTTTCAAAAGTTGTGCTTTGCCTTTTTGTTCTTTTTGTTGGAAACTTATTTCTGTGTACTACAGTGGGAGTTATAACTTTTCAGTTTTCCTGTATTCCTAATTGTGCAGGCGAAAACACGTGTTACTTAGTTAAAAAGTTGTGCTTTACATTTCTCTTCTTTCGTTGGAAACTTGTTTCTGTGTGGTACAGTGCGAGATGTCACTTTTCAGTTTTCCTGTATTCCTAATTAAACGGGTGGCACAGATGTGATTTAATTTACAAAGTTGTGCTTTGCCTTCCTGTTCTTTTGTTGGAAACTTATTTTTGTGTGCACTACAGTGGGAGATATAACTTTTCATTTTTCCCGTATTCCTACTTGAATGGGCAACATACATGTTACTTAGTTTACAAAGTTGTGCTTTACATTTCTGTTCTTTCACTGGAAACTTGTTTATGTGAGGTACAGTGGGAGATATCACTTTTCAGTTTTCCTGTACCCAAATTGAAGGGGCGACACAGATGTGATTTATTTTCCAAAGCTCTCCTTTGCGTTTATATTCTTTCATTGGAAAATTCTTTCTGTGCTCTAAAGTGGGAGATATCACTTTTCAGTTTTCCTGTATTCCTGATTGAAAGGGCGACACAAATGTGATTTAGTTTACAAAGTTGTGACTTTCCTTTCTATTCTTTTGGTAGAAACTTGATTCTGTGCACTACAGTGGGAGATATGACTTTTCCGTTTTCCTGTATTCCTAATTAAACGGATGACACACATGTTACTTAGTTTACAAACTTGTGCTTTACATTACTGTATTTTCGTTGGAAACTTCTTTCTGTGCTCTCAAGTGGGAGATATCACTTTTCAGTTTTCCTGTATTCCTAATGGAACTGGCAACACACATGTGATTTAGTTTCCAAAGTTGTGCTTTACCTTTCTATTCTTATATTGAAAACTTCTTCCTGTACTCCAAAGTGGAAGATATCACTTTTCAATTTTCCTGTATTCCTAATTGTGCAGGTGACACACATGTTACTTAGTTTAAAAAGTTGTGCTTTACATTTCTGTTCTTTCATTGGAAACTTGTTTCTGTGAGGTACAGTGCAAGATATCACTTTTCAGTTTTCCTGTATTCCTATTTGAACGGGTGACACACATGTGATGTAGTTTCCAAAGCTGTGCTTTGCGTTTCTGTTCTTTATTGGAAACTTCTTTCTGTGCTCTAAATTGGGAGATATCACTTTTCAATTTTCCTGTATTCCTAATTGAGCGGGCGACACAAATGTGATTTAGTTCACAAAGTTGTGCTTTGCCTTTCTATTCTTTTGATGGAAACTTGTTTCCTGTGCACTACAGTGGGAGATATCACTTTTCAGTTTTCTTGTATTCCTAATTGAACGGGCAACATACATGTTACTTAGTTTACAAATTTGTGCTTTACATTTCTCTTCTTTCTTTGGAAACTTGTTTCTGTGGGGTACAGTGCAAGATGTCACTTTTCAGTTTTCCTCTATTCCTAATTGAACGGTTGACACACATGTTACTTAGTTTACAAAGTTGTGCTTTACATTTCTGTATTTTCGATGGAAACTTCTTTCTGTGCTCTCAAGTGAGAGATATCACTTTTCAGTTTTCCTGTATTCCTAATTGAGAGGGCTATACACATCTTACTTAGATTACAAAGTTGTGCTTTACATTTCTGTTCTTTCATTGGGAACTTATTTCTGTGCTCTAAAGTGGGAGATATCACTTTTTAGTTTTCCTGTATTCCTAATTGAACGGTCGACACAAATGTGATTTAGTTTACAAAGTTGTTACTTTCCTTTCTATTTTTTTGCTGGAAACTTTTTTCTGTGCAATACAGTGCAAGATATCACTTTTCAGTTTTTCTGTATTCCTATTTGAAAGTGCGACACAGATGTGATTTATTTTCCAAAGCTCTGCTTTGTGTTTATGTTCTTTCATTGGGAACTTCTTTCTGTGCTCTAAAGTGGGAGATATCACTTTTCAGTTTTCCTGTATTCCTAATTGAACGGGCAACACTCATGTTACTTAGTTTACAAATTTGTACTTTACATTTCTCTTCTTTCGTTGGAAACTTGTTTCTGCGTGCTACACTGCAAGATATCACTCTTCAGTTTTCCTGTATTCCTAATGGAACGGGCGACACAAATGTGATTTAGTTTACAAAGTTGTGACTTTCCTTTCTATTCTTTTGGTGGAAACTTGTTTCTTTGCACTACAGTGCAAGATATCACTTTTCAGTTTTTCTGTATTCCTAATTGAGAGGGCTATACACATCTTACTTAGAATATAAATTTGTGCTTTACATTTCTGTTCTTTCATTGTAAACTTGTTTCTGTGAGGTACAGTGTGAGATATCACTTTTCAGTTTTCCTGTATTCCTAATTGTGCAGGTGACACACATGTGATTTAGTTTCCAAAGTTGTGCTTTGCGTTTCTGTTCTTTCATTGGAAACTTCTTTCTGTGCTCTGAAATGGGAGATATCACTTTTTAGTTTTCCTGTATTCCTAATTGTGCAGGTGACACACATGTGATGTAGTTTCTAATGTTGTGATTTCCGTTTCTGTACTTTCATTGGGAACTACTTTCTGTGCTCTAAAGTGGGAGGATTAGGGTTAGGGTTTAGGGTTAGGGTTAGGGTGAGGGTTAGGGTTAGGATTAGGGGTTAGGGTTAGGGTTAGGGATATATCACTTTTCAGTTTTCCTGTTATAATAATTGAACAGGCGACACGTATGTGAATTCGTTTACAAATTTGTGCTTTGTGTTTCTGTTCTTTCGATGGAAACTTTTTTCCATGCCATACAGTGCAAGATAACACTTTTCAGTTTTCCTGTATTCCTAAGTGAGCGAGCAGCACTCATTTGATTCCGTTTAAAAGTAGGCCTTTGCTTTTCTCTTCTTTCGTTCGAAACTTGTTCCTGTGCTGTACAGTGCGGTATATCACATTTCAGCTTTCCTGTATTGCTAATTGAGCGAGTGACACACAAGTGATTTAGTTTACAAAGTAGTGCTTTTTTGTTCTGTTCATTGCTAAATTGAGCGAGTGATTTTAGTTACAAAGTAGTGCTTTGTGTGCTTATGTTCTGTTCGTTGGAAACTTGTTCCTGTTAGGAACAAGTTAGGTAAGGTTAGGGTTAAGGTTAGGGTTAGGGTAGGGTTAGGGGTAGGGTTAGGGTTACAGGTTAGGATTAGTATTAGGGATAGGGTTATGGTGAAAGGGTTAGAGTTAGGGCTAGGGTTAGGGTGAGGGTTAGGGTTAGGTTTATATCACTTTTCAGTTTTCCTGTTAAAATAATTGAACAAGCGACACATATGTGAATTAGTTTACAAAGTTGTGCTTTGCATTTCTGTTCTTTCGATGGAAAATTGTTTCTTTGCTGTAAGTTTGATATATCACTTTTCAGTTTTCATGTATTCCTAATTGAGCAAGTGACACAAATGTGATTTAGTTTACAAAGTACTGCTTTGTTTTCTGTTCTTTTGTTTGAAACTTGTTCCTGTGCTGTACAGTGTGATATATCACTTTTCAGTTTTCTGTATTCCTAATTGAGTGAGCGACAAACATGTACTGTAGTTTATAAAGTTGTGCTGTGCTTTTCTGTTCATTTGTTGGAAACTTGTTCCTGTTAGGAACAAGTTAGGTTAGGTTAGGGTTAGAGTTACAGTTAGGTTAGGGTTAGGGTTAGGGTTAGGGTAGGGTTAGGCTTAGGCTTAGGGTTAGGGTTAGGGGTTAGGGTTAGGGTTAGGGTTAGGGTTAGGGTTACAGTTAGGGTTAGGGTTAGGGTTAGGGTAGGGTTAGGTTTATAGTTAGGGTTATGGTTAGGGTTTAGGGTTAGTGTTAGGGTTACCGGGTTAGGGTTAGGTTAGGCTAGGGTTATATCACTTTACAGTTTTCCTGTTATAATAATTGAAGGGGCGACAGGTATGTGAATTAGTTTATAAAGTTGTGCTTTGTGTTTCTGTTCTTTCGATGAAAACTTGTTTCTGTGCCTTACGGTGCGAGATAACACTTTTCATTTTTCCTGTATTCCTAATTGAGCAAGTGACACACATGTGATTCCGTTTAAAAGTAGTGATTTGCTTTACTGTTCTTTCGTTCTAAACTTGTTCCTGTGCTGTCCAGTGAGATATATCACTTTTCAGTTTCCCTGTATTCCTAATTAAGTGAGCGACACATGTGATTTACTTTACAAAGTAGTGCTTTGCGTTTCTGATCTTCTGTTTGAAAATTGTTCCTTGCTGTACAGTTCGATATATCACTTTTCAGTTTTCCTGTTATGATAATTGAACGGGCGACACCTATGTGAATTAATTCACAAAGTTGTGCTTTACGTTTCTGTTCTTTCATAGAAACATGTTCCTGTGCTCTACAGTGCGATACATCTCTTTTCGGTTTTCCTGTATTCCATATTGAGCGAGAGACACACATGTGATTTAGTTTACAAAGTACTGCTTTGCTTTTCTGTTCTTTCGTTCGAAACTTATTCCTGTGCTGTGCAGTGCAATATATCACTTTTCATTTTTCCTGTATTCCTAATTGAGTGAGTGACACACATGTGATTTAGTTTACAACGTAGTGTTTTGCTTTTCTGTTCATTCTTTAGAAACTTGTTCCTGTGCTATACAGTGCGTTATATCAGTTTTCAGTTTTCCTGTTATAATAATTGAACAGGCGACACGTACGTGACTTAGTTTACAAAATAGTGCTTTGCTTTTTTGTTCTTTGGTTGGAAACTTTTTCCTCTGCTGTACAGTGCGATATATATCACTTTTCAGTTTTCCAGTATTCCTAATTGAGCAAGGGACACACATGTGATTTAGTTTACAAAGTAGTGCTTTGCGTTTATGTTCTTGGGTTGGAAACTTGTTCCTATTAGGAACAAGTTAGGGTTATGGTTCTGGTTAGGTTTAGGGTTAGGGTTAGGGTTTGGGTTATGGTTAGGGTTAGGGTTAGGGTAAGGGTTTGGGTTATTGTTAGGGTTAGGGTTAGGGGGTTAGGGTTAGTGTTAGGGTTAGGGTTAGGGTTATGTCACTTTTCAGTTTTCCTGTTATAATAATTCAACAGGCTACACGTATGTGAATTAGTTTAAAAAGTTGTGCTTTGCATTTCTCTTCTTTCGATGAAAACTTGTTTCTTTGATGTACAGTTCAATATATCACTTTTCAGTTTTCCTGTATTCCTAATTGAGCAAGTGACACAAATGTGATTTAGTTTACAATGTAGTGCTTTGCCTTTCTGTTCTTTGTTTGAAACTTGTTCCTGTGCTGTACATTATGATATATCACTTTTCAGTTTTCTGTATTCCTAATTGAGTGAGCGACACACATGTACTGTAGTTTATAAAGTTGTGCTATGCTTTTCTGTTCATTTGTTGGAAACTTGTTCCTGTTAGGAACAAGTTAGGGTTAGGGTTAGGGTTAGAGTTACAGTTAGGGTTAGGGTTAGGGTTAGGGTAGGGTTAGGCTTAGACATAGGGTTAGGGTTAGGGGGTTAGGGTAAGGGTTAGGGTTAGGGTTACAGTTAGAGTTAGGGTTAGGGTTAGGGTAGGGTTAGGGTTAGTGTTAGGGTTATGGTTAGGGGTTAGGGTTAGTGTTAGGGTTACCGGTTAGGGTTAGGGTTAGGGCTAGTGTTATATCAATTTACAGTTTTCCTGTTATAGTAATTGAAGGGGCGACAGGTATGTGAATGAGTTTATAAAGTTGTGCTTTGTGTTTCTGTTCTTTCGATGAAAACTTGTTTCTGTGCCTTATGGTGGGAGATAACACTTTTCATTTTTCCTATAATCCTAATTGAGCAAGAGTCACACATGCGATTCCGTTTAAAAGTACTGATTTGCTTTTCTGTTCTTTCACTCTAAACTTGTTCCTGTGCTGTCCAGTGCGATATATCACTTTTCAGTTCCCTGTATTCCTAATTGAGTGAGTGACACATGTGATTTACTTTACAAAGTAGTGCTTTGCGTTTCTGATCTTCTGTTGGAAACTGGTTCCTTGCTGTACAGTTCGATATATCACTTTTCAGTTTTCCTGTTATGATAATTGAACGGGCCACACATATGTGAATTAGTTTACAAAGTTGTGCTTTTATGCTTCTGTTCTTTTGATGAAAACTTGTTTCTTTGCTATAATTTCCATATATCGCTTTTCAGTTTCCCTTTATTCCTAATTGAGTGAGCGACACACATGTGATTTAGTTTAGAAAGTAGTGCTTTGCGTTTCTGTTCTTCTGTTTCAAACTTGTTTCTGTGCTGTACAGTGTGATATATCACTTTTCAGTTTTCCTGTTATAATAATTGAATGGGGGACACATATGTGAATTAGTTTACAAAGCTCTGCTTTGCATTTCTGTTCTTTCGATGAAAACTTGTTTCTTTGCCGTAGTATTCGATATATCGCTTTTTAGTTTTCCTGTATTCCTATTTGAGCGAGCAACACACATGTGATTTAGTTCACAAAATAGTGCTTTGCGTTTCTGTTCTTCTGTTGGAAACTTGTTTCTGTGCTGTACAGTGTGATATATCACTTTTCAGTTTTCCTGTTATAATAATTGAACGGGCGAAACGTATGTGAATTCGTTTACAAAGTTGTGCTTTGTGTTTCTGTTCTTTCGATGGAAACTTTTTTCCATGCCATACAGGGAAAGATGATACTTTTCAGTTTTCCTGTATTCCTAATTGAGCGAGCGACACACATGTGATTCCGATTAAAAGTAGGGCTTTGCTTTTCTGTTCTTTCATTGGAAACTCTTTTCTGTGCTGTATGGTGCGATATTTCACTTTTCAGTTTTCCTATATTCCTAATATTTGAGCGACACACATGTTCTTTAGTTTACAAAATAGTGCTTTTCTTTTCTTTTCTTCGGTTCGAAACTTGTTCCTGTGCTGAACAATTCAATATATCACTTTTCAGTTTCTCTGTATTCCTAATTGAGCGAGCAACACACTTGTCACTTAGTTTACAAATTAGTGCTTTGCGTTTCTGTTCTTCTGTTGGAAACTTGTTTCTGTGCTGGACAGTGTGACATATCACTTTTCAGTTTTCCTGTTATAATAATTGAACAGGTGAAACGTATGTGAATTAGTTCACAAAGTTGTGCTTTATGCTTCTGTTCTTTCGATTGAAACTTGTTTCTGTGCAGTACAGTCTTGAGATAACACTTTTCAGTTTTCCTGTATTCCTAATTGAGCGAGCGACACACATGTGATTCTGTTTAAATATAATGCTTTGCTTTTCTGTTCTTTCATTAAAAAATTGTTCCTGTGCTGTACAGTGCGTTATATCACTTTTCAGTTTTCCTGTATTCCTAATTGAGCGAGTGACAGACATGTGACTTAGTTTAGAAAGTTGTGCTTTATGCTTATGTTCTTTCGTTGGAAATTTGTTCCTTTTAGTAACAAGTTAGCATTAGGGTTAGGGTTAGGGTTAGGGTTAGGGGCTAGGGTTAGGGTTAGGGTTAGGGTTAGTTTTAGGGGTTAGGGTTTTGGTTATGGTTAGGGTTAGGGTTATATCACTTTTCAGTTTTCCTGTTATAATAATTAAACAGGCGAGATGTATATGAATTAGTTTACAAAGTTGTGCTTTGTGTTTCTGTTCTTTCGATGAAAACTTGTTTCTTTGCAGTACACTTCAATACATCACTTTTCAGTTTTCCTATATTCCTAATTGAGCGAGCGAAACACATGTGATTTACTTTACAAAGTAGTGCTTTGCGTTTCTGTTCTTGTGTTAGAAACTTGTTTCTGTGCTGTACAGTGTGATATATCACTTTTATTTTTCCTGTTATAATAATTGAACGGGACACACGTATGTGAATTAGTTTACAATGCTGTGCTTTGCATTTCTGTTTTTGCTTTCTTTTTTTTTTTTTAACCACGTTTATAGCAGCTTTATTTGTAATAGCCGGAAACTGGAAACAACCCAGTTGTCCATCAATGGAGGAATGGGTACAGAAATTGTGGTATTTTTATACAATGGAATACTACTCAGCAATCAAAAAGGAGGAAATCATGAAATTTGCAGGCAAATGGTGGGATCTAGAAAAGATCATTCTGAGGGAAATAACTCATATTTTTTAATGTTTCATATTTTTAAAAATTAATCTACCTCATGCAGTCACTTGCTACAACCATTCAATACTTTTGAGATTTGTTCTCATTTAACTTATCATAATCTAATTTATCCCTTAAATGAATCCAATTTACAAGTCAGATTGAAAACAATTTTCCCGAAGCCTGCCTCTAGCATTCTTATCTCATTATCATACCTATTTACCATGCTGTCTCTACAATTTTCTCAAAGCCTAACTCTGTCATGTTAATATTTATGAATACATGCAGATCATCATGAAAATCTGAGTAGGTGAAATACATATTTTCATATTCCACTAATAATATTATTTTACTTCATATATATTTACTGAAATATAGATACACATGTTTGCATTATATATATATATATATATATATATATATATATATATATATATATATATATCTTGTCACAATGCCATGTAATTATGAGTATACTGGGCAGTGATCTAAAGTACTCAAATTTTAAGTTTGAAACTAAGTTGGATATAACTTTACCATCCTGTGTAACAACTCCAAATATGAAATTATAGTATTGGAGTATCCATGGCTCACTGTAAGAGGGTCAGAGCATAGTAGTATTATCTATGTGTTTGATATCAACATCTAAAAATGGAAAGCTATGCTTCTGATTGGTTGTGTTTCTATTCATTCACTTAACTCAAATTTATTAAAATTAGACAGTGAATAATGTCAATATTTTAAACATACCAAGTAAAATATTTTTAAAATCTTCTGGAACTTATTAGAAGATCATAATATGCTACATAGAAAATTTTAGATGACAATGTGGGTTTTGCATTTTAGTCTGTTATATGATGGTTTATATTTATTGAATTATATACATTGAATTATCCCTAAATTTCTCAGATGAAGCCTAGTTGATCATGATGGTTGATGTTTTTGATGTGTTTCTGAATTTTTTTTATCCTTTATCTTATTTTTTTTCAATGCAGTTTATTCAGGAACCTTGAACAATCATCTGACCCTGGGGAAAGCCAGCCCACTTTAAATAGCCTCTGGGTAGCCAACCCCAGCATGCCACGTGGGCAATGCAGATAGGTCCACATACATGGAAGCAAGGCAGATCCTCTTCCTTAGCCAAATGTGGAGTTGTTTGTGACAGAGAGCACTCACCATCTGTAAGGTGGAAGGCGGAAACCAGCTCCATCTTTCAGGCACGGCATTACGCAGCTCTCTACAGTTCCCCCTTTTTGTTTTGGACGCATCAGGAAAGAGTAGAGGTCTGATCTCTGATATTAGAAATAAATTGGGACTTTGTACTGATGTTCATTTAGGTGTCATCCACCCAAAGAGCATCAGACCCTCCCGAAACCTTTTTCTCAGAGGCGGGACCTGGGGCATCAACCCGCATGCAATCAGACATGCTCTTCTCTGGGTCCCAGGCGGCTGACCCTGAGTGCAGTGCTTAGCCTCGCATCCTGAGCATAACATTTAACCTTTTTATGGTAGCCAACCATGCTTGGGGAAACTGTCCTGTTTCAATGGCTGTAAAGGCCTGAATGGTCATGGCTGCATTACGCTGTTGTGAGACTCTAATCTTGCATATATACCACAGGCAAACCAAGGTGACCAACACCAGAAGGCCTGCTAACGCCCCCATGCCCGCCATTCCTTCAGATGATTCATGGCTGCAGCAATCCATGATGATAATCCTGTGGCTAGTCCTGCGTCCATTCTGGTAGAATTTACCATGACAATGGCCACTCTCAGCTGGTCCATCGTAGTATCGAATTCTCCAGTCCAATTACCTAAAATACAGCTTGACAATTGTTTAGACAGATTTGCAGCACAGGGAAAATTCTCATGTTGTATGTTAGTGACACAAAGTCCAACATACTTTCATTGACAGCCAAGTTGAGCAATTTGCCATAGGATATCAATTTGCTCCTGCACGAGGTCAAACCTCTGATTAAATACCATCAAACCTCCTTTTAGTTGAGCATTAATTCCTTTTTGTACATCTAAGGCATGAGCTACATTGGCTATAAGGTTATTCAGGGTCTGAGCAGTCTGCCCAGTATGACTCATGGCTAATGCCATGGTGGTAGCTCCAACAGCTGCCAAGAGATGGCAGTAACAATGGCAGCTGTAATTCCAAAATCCCTTTTCAGTCTGAAGATAGTTATAGCGTGAGGGCATCAACGGGCACAGGCACCCAGGGAGGCTTGATTTTTTTGCCCAAGGCTGTAATGCTAGTAAATTTACTAGCTGGTTACTCACATGTGTTATATCCCTTTTCAGTTTTCTGTATTCCTAATTGAGCGAGTGGCACACATGTGATTTAGTTTACAAAGTAGTGCATTGCGTTTCTGTTCTTTCGTTGGAAACTTGTTCCTGTCAGGAACAAGTTAGGGTTAGGATTAGGTTAAGGTTAGGGTTAGGGTTAGGGTTAGGGGAGGGTTAGGGTTAGGGTAGGGTTAGGGTTAGGGTTAGGGTTAGGGTTAGGGTTAGGGTTAGGGTTAATGGCTTAGGTTAGGGTTAGGGTTATATCACTATTCAGTTTTCCTGTTATAATAATTGAACAAGCGACACGAATGTGAATTAGTTTACAAAGTTGTGCTTTATGCTTCTGTTCTTTCGATGGAAACTTGTTCCTGTGCCTTATGGTGCGAGATAACACTTTTCAGTTTTCCTGTATTCCTAATTGAGCGAGTGACACACATGTGATTCCGTTTAAAAGTAGTACCTTGCTTTTCTGTTATTTTGTTTGAACTTGTTCCTGTGCTGTACAGTGCGTTATATCACTTTTCAGTTTTCCTGTATTCCTAATTAAGCGAGTGGCACACATGTGATTTAGTTTACAAAGTAGTGCTTTATGCTTCTGTTCTTTCCTTACGAACAAGTTAGGGTTAGGTTTAGGTTAGGTTAGGGTTAGGGTTAGGGTTAGGGTTAGGTTAGGTAGGGTTAGTGTGAGGGTTGGGTTAGGGTTAGGGCTTAGGGTTAGGGTTAGGGTTATAACACTTTTCAGTTTTCCTGTTATAATAATTGAACAGGCAAAACAAATGTGAATTAGTTTACAAAGTTGTGCTTTATGCTTTCTGTTCTTTCGATGAAAACTTGTTTCTTTGCCATACATTTCGATTTTTCACTTTTCAGTTTCCCTGTATTCCTAATTGAGTGAGCGACACACATGTGATATAGTTTAGAAAGTAGTGCTTTGTGTTTCTGTTCTTCTGTTGAAAACTTGTTTCTGTGCTGTACAGTGTGATATATCAATTTTCAGTTTTCCTGTTATAATAATTGAACGGGGGACACATATGTGAATTAGTTTACAAAGTTGTGCTTTATGCTTTCTGTTCTTTGAATGAAAACTTGTTTCTTTGCCGTACATTTCGACATATCGCTTTTTAGTTTTCCTGTATTCCTATATGAGCGAGCGACACACATGTGATTTAGTTCACAAAATAGTGTTTATGCTTTCTGTTCTTCTGTTGGAAACTTGTTTCTGTGCTGTAGAGTGTGATATATCACTTTTCAGTTTTCCTGTTATAATAATTGAATGGGCGACACATATGTGAATTCGTTTACAAAGTTGTGCTTTGTGCTTTCTGTTCTTTCGATGGAAACATGTTTCTTTGCCATACAGTGCGAGATAACACTTTTCAGTTTTCCTGTATTCCTAATTGAGCGTCACGACACACATGTGATTCTGTTTAAATATAGTGCTTTGCTTTTCTGTTCTTTCATTAGAAAATTGTTCCTGTGCTGTACAGTGTTATATCACTTTTCAGTTTTCCTGTATTCCTAATTGGGCGAGCGACACACATGTGATTCTGTTTAAATGTAGTGCTTTGCTTTTCTGTTCTTTGTTGGAAACTTGTTCCAGTGCTGTACAAGTGTATTATTTCACTTTTCAGTTTTCCTGTATTCCTAATTGAGCAAGAGGCACACATGTGATTTGGTTGACAAAGTAGTGCTTTGTGCTTATATTCTTTCATTGGAAACTTTATCCTGTTAGGAACAAGTTAGGTTAGGTTTAGGTTAGGGTTAGGGTTAGGGTTAGGGTTAGGGTTAGGGTTAGGGTTAGGGTTAGGTTTAGGGTTAGAGGAAAGGGTTAGGTTATTGTAAGGCTTAGGATTAGGTTATATCACTTTTCAGTTTTCCTGTTAAAATAATTGAACAGCCAACACGAATGTGAATTAGTTTACAAAGTTGTGCTTTATGCTTTTCTGTTCTTTCGATGAAAAACTTGTTTCTTTGCCGTACATTTTGATTTTTCGCTTTTCAGTTTCCCTGTATTCCTAATTGAGTGAGCTACACACATGTGATTTAGTTTAGAAAGTAGTGCTTTGCGTTTCTGTTTTTCTGTTGGAAACTTGTTTATGTGCTGTACAGTGTGATATATCACTTTTGAGTTTTCCTGTTATAATAATTGAACGGGCGACACGTATGTGAATTAGTTTACAAAATTTTGCTTTGCATTTCTGTTCTTCCGATGGAAAATTGTTTCTGTGCTGTACATTGCGAGATAACACTTTTCAGTTTTCCTGTATTCCTAATGGAGCAAGCGAAACACATGTGATTCCGTTTAAATGTAGTGCTTTGCTTTTGAGTTCTTTTGTTCGAAACTTGTTCCTGTGGTGTACAGTGCATTATATCACTTTTAAGTTTTCCTGTATTCCTAATTGAGCGACTGGCACACATGTGATTTAGTTTACAAAGTAGTGCTTTGCGTTTATGTTCTTTCGTTGGAAACTTGTTCCTGTTAGGAACAAGTTAGGGTTAGGTAAGGGTTAGGGTTAGGTTTAGGTTAGGGTTAGGGGGTTATGGTTAGGGTTATATCACTTTTAAGTTTTCCTGTTATAATAATTGAACAGTCGAAATGTATGTGAATTAGTTTGTAAAGTTGTGCTTTGTGTTTCTGTTCTTTCGATGAAAACTTGTTTCTTTGCTGTACATTTCAATATATCACTTTTTAGATTTCCTGTATTCCTAATAGAGCTAGCGACACACATGTGATTTCGTTTACAAAGAAGTGCTTTATGCTTTCTGTTCTTCTGTTGGAAACTTTTTCTGTGCTGTACAGTGTGATATATCACTATTTAGTTTTCCTTTTATCATAATTGAACGGGAAACACTTATGTGAATTAGTTTACAAAGTTGTGCTTTATGCTTCTGTTCTTTTCGATGGAAACTTGTTTCTGTGCCGTACAGTGCCAGATAATATTTTCAGTTTTCCTGTATTCCTAATTGAGCGAGCAACACACATGTGATTCCGCTTGAAAGTAGTGCTTTGCTTTACTGTTCTTTTCGTTGGAAACTTGTTCCTTTAGGAACAAGTTAGGTTAGTTTTAAGGTTAGGGTTAGGTTAGGTTAGGTTTAGGTTAGGGTTAGGGATAGGGTTAGGGTGAGGGTTAGGGTTAGGGGTTAGGGTTAGTGTTAGGTTAGCGTTAGGTTACAGGGTTAGGGTTATAGGGTTAGGTTAGGGTTATGGTTAGGGTTAGGGTTAGGGGTTAGTGTTAGAGTTAGGGTTAGGGTTAGGGTTACAGTGTTAGGGTTACAGGGTTAGGGTTAGGGTTATATCACTTTTCAGTTTTCCTGTTATAATAATTGAACAGGTGACACGTATGTGAATTAGTTTACAAACTTGTGCTTTGCGTTTCTGTTCTTTCGATGGAAACTTGTTTCTGTGCCATACAGTGCGAGATAACACTTTTCAGTTTTCATGTATTCCTAATTGAGCGAGCGACACCCATGTGATTCCTTTTAAAAGTAGTACTTTGATTTTCTGTTCTTTCGTTGGAAACATGTTCCTCTGCGGTATGGTGCGATATATCACTTTTCAGTTTTCCTGTATTCCTAATGGAACGGGAAACACACATGTGATTTTGTTTCCAAAGTTGTGCTTTACCTTTCTGTTCTTACATTGGAAACTTCTTCCTGTACTCCAAAGTGGAAGATATCACTTTTCAGTTTTCCTGTATTCCTAATTGTGCAGGTGACACACATGTTACTTAGTTTACAAAGTTGTGCTTTACATTTCTGTTCTTTCATTGAAAACTTGTTTCTGTGAGGTACAGTGCAAGATATCACTTTTCAATTTTCCTGTATTGCTATTTGAACGGGCGACACACATTTGATTTATTTTCCAAAGTTGTGCTTGCATTTCTGTTCTTTCATTGGAAAATTCTTTCTATGCTCTAAAGTGGGAGATATCACTTTTCAGTTTTCCTGTATTCCTAATTGAGCGGGCGACACAAATGTGATTTAGTTTAAAAAGTTGTGCTTTGCCTCTCTATTCTTTTGTTGGAAACTTGTTTCTATGCACTACAGTGGGAGATATCACTTTTCAGTTTTCCTGTATTACTAATTGAGCGGGCGACACACATGTTAAGTAGTTTGCAAAGTTGTGCATTATATTTCTTTTCTTTCATTGGAAACTTGTTTCTCTGAGGTACAATGCAAGATATCACTTTTCAGTTTTCCTGGATTCCTAATTGAACAGGTGACACACATGTGATTTAGTTTCCAATGTTGTGCTTTGCTTTTCTGTTCATTCATTGCAAACTTCTTTCTGTGCTCTAAAGTGGAAGATATCACTTTTCAGTTTTCTTGTATTCCTAATTGAACGGACGACACACATGTTAACTAGTTTACAAAATTGTGCTTTACATTTGTGTTCTTTTGTTGGAAACTTCTTTCTGTGCACTACAGTGGGAGATATCACTTTTCAGTTTTCCTGTATAACTAAGTCAATGGGAGACACACATGTGATTTAGTTTCCAAAGTTGTGCTTTGCCTTTCTGTTCTTTCATTGGAAACTTCTTTCTTTGATCTAAAGTGGGAGATATCACTTTTCAGTTTTCCCGTATTCCTAATTGTACAGGCGACACACATGTTAATTAGTTTCCAAAGTTGTGCTTTATATTTCTGTTCTTTCGTTGGAAACTTGTTTCTTCGAGGTACAGTGCGAGATATCATTTTTCAGTTTTCATGTAATCCTAATTGAACTGGTGACACACATGTGATTTAGTTACCACAGTTGTGCTTTGCGTTTCTGTTCTTTCATTGGAAACTTCTTTCTGTGCTCTAAAGTGGGAGATATCACTATTCAGTTTTCCTGTATTCCTAATTGAGCGGGCAACACAAATGTGATTTAGTTTAAAAAGTTGTGCTTTGCCTTTCTATTCTTTTGTTGGAAACTTGTTTCTATGCACTACAGTGGGAGATATCACTTTTCAGTTTTCTTGTATTTCTAATTGAACGGGCTACATACATGTTACTTAGTTTTCAAACTTGTGATTTACATTTCTGTTCTTTTTTTGGAATCATCTTTCTGTGCACTACAGTGGGAGATATCACTTTTCAATTTTCCTGTATTCCTAATTGAGCGGGCGACACACATGTTAAGTAGTTTGCAAAGTTGTGCTTTATATTTCTTTTCTTTCATTGGAAACTTGGTTCTCTGAGGTACAATGTGAGATATCACTTTTCAGTTTTCCTGGATTCCTAATTGAACAGGTGACACACATGTGATTTAGTTTCCAATGTTGAGCTTTGCTTTTCTGTTCATTCATTGCAAACTTCTTTCTGTGCTCTAAAGTGGAAGATATCACTTTTCAGTTTTCTTGTATTCCTAACGGTGCAGGGGACACACAGGTTACATAGTTTACAAAGTTGTGCTTTACCTTTCTGTTCTTTCATTGGAAACTTGTTAGTGTGAGGTACAATGCGAGATATCACTTTTCAGTTTTCCTGTATTCCTAATTGAACGGGTGAAACACATGTGATTTAGTTTCCAAAGTTGTGCTTTGCGTTTCTGTACTTTCATTGGGAACTACTTTCTGTGCTCTAAAGTGGGAGAGTTAGGTTAGGGTTAGGTTAGGGTTAGGTTAGGTTAGGTTAATGTTAGGTTAGGCTGAGGGTTAGGTTAGGGATGTAGGGTTAGGTTAAGGATATATAACTTTTCAGTTTTCCTGTTATAATAATTGAACAGGCGACAGATATGTGAATTAGTTTACAAAGTTGTGCTTTATGCTTGTTCTTTCGATGGAAACTTGTTTCTGTGCCATACAGCACGAGATAACAATTTTCAGTTTTCCTGTATTCCCAATTGAGCTAGTGACACACATGTGATTGAGTTTACAAAGTAGTGCTTTGCTTTTCTGTTCTTTCGTTCGAAACTTGTTCTTGTGCTGTACAGTGCGATATATCACTTTTCAGTTTTCCTGTTATAATAATTGAACAGGTGACACGTATGGGAATTGGGTTACAAAGTTGTGCTTTGTGTTTCTGTTCTTCGATGGAAACTTGTTTCCATGCCGTACAGTGCAAGATAACACTTTTCAGTTTTCCTGTATTCCTAAGTGAGTGAGCAACACTCATGTGATTCTGTTTAAAAGTAGTCCTTTGCTTTTCTCTTCTTTCGCTCAAAATTGTTCCTGTGTTGTACAGTGCGATATATCACATTTCAGCTTTCCTGTATTGCTAATTGAGCGAGTGAGACACAAGTGTTTTAGTTTACAAAGTAGTGCTTTGCGCTTATGTTCATTTGTTGGTAACTTGTTCCTGTTAGGAACAAGTTAGGTTAGGTTAGGTTAGGAATAGGGTTAGGTTAGGTTATATCACTTTTCAGTTTTCCTGTTATAATAATTGAACAGGCTGAAGGGTATGTGAATTAGTTTCAAAGTTGTGCTTTGTGTTTCTGTTCTTTCAATGAAAACTTGTTTCTTTGCTGTAAAGTTTGACATATCACTTTTCAGCTTTCCTGTACTCCTAATTGAGCTAGTGAAACACATGTGATTTAGTTTACAAACTAGTGCTTTGCGCTTATATTCTTTGTTGGATACTTGTTCCTGTTAGGAACAAGTTAGGTTATGGTAAGGGTTAAGGTTAGGTTAGGGTAGGGTTAGGGTAGGGGTTAGGTTATGGGTTAGGGTTAGGATTAGGTTAGGCTTACGTGACAGGGTTAGGTTAGGTTAGGTTAGGCTTTGGGTTAGGTTAGGATTAGGTTAGGGTTATATCACTTTTCAGTTTTCCTGTTAAACTAATTGAACAAGCGACACATATGTGAATTAGTTTACAAAGTTGTGCTTTATGCTTTCTGTTCTTTCGATGAAAAATTGTTTCTTTGCTGTAAAGTTCGATATATCACTTTTCAGTTTTCCTGTAGTCCTAATTGAGCGAGCCACAAACATGTGATCGAGTTTACAAAGTATTACTTTATGCTTTCTGTTCTTCTGTTGGAAATTTGTTCCTGTGCTGTACAGTGTGATATATCACTTTTCAGTTTTCCGGTATTCCTAATTGAGCGAAAGTGACACACATGTGATTTAGTTTACAAAGTAGTGCTTTGCATTTATGTTCCTTCGCTGGAAAATTTTTTTCTGTTAGGAATAATTTAGCGTTAGGGATAGGGATAGGTTAGGTTAGGTTAGGTTAGGTAGGGGTGACACTTAGGTTAGGTTAGGTAGGGTTAGATGGTTAGGTTAGAGTGTTAGGTTAGGATAGGGTTAAGGTTAGGGTCAGGTCAGGATCGTGTCAGGTCAGGTTAGGGTTAGGGGGGTTAGGGGTAGGGTTAGGGGTTAGGTTAGGGTTAGGTTAGGAGCAAAGTCAGGTTAGGTTAGGCCTAGGGTTAGGCTAGGGTTAGGTTAGGCTAGTGCTAGGAGGTTAGTTTTAGGTTAGGGCTTAGGTTAGGTTAGGCTAGGCTTAGGGTCAGGTTAGGTTAGGTTAGTGTTAGGGTTAGGCTAGAGTCTGTGTCAGAGTCAGGGTCAGGTTTAGGTTAGGCTAGGGCTAGGGCTAAAGCTGAGGCTGGGGCTGAGGCTGGAGGCTAGGCTGGAGCTAGGGGGGCTAGCGGGCTAGGGCTAGGGCTAGGGGGGCCAGGGCTGTGGCTAGGGGGATGGGGGCTAGGGGTAGGGCTAGGGGGCTGAGGCTGGAGCTAGGGGGCTAGGGGGCCAGCGCCTGGGGCTAGGGCTGAGGCTAGGTCCTAGGGGTCTAGGGCTGGGGCTAGGGCCAGGGCTTGGGCTAGGGGCTTAGGCCAGGACTAGGGGGCTAGGGCTGGGCTAGGACTAGTGCAAGGGGCTAGGAGGATAGGGCTAGGGGCTAGGAGCTAGGGCTCAGGGGGCTAGGGCTAGGGCCAGGAGGCTAGGCAAGGGGGCCAGGGCTAGGCTAGGGGGGATAGGACTAGGGTTAGTGTTAGGGTTAGGTTAGGGTTAGGGGTCAAGGGTTAGGCCAAGGGTCTGGGCCAGGGTCAGGGTCAGGCCAGGACCAGGGCTGCCAGGGCCAGGGCCAGGGCTGCCAGGGCCAGGAACAGGTCTGCCAGGGACAGGGCCAGGCTTGTCAGGCCAGGGCCAGGGCTGACAGTGTCAGGCCAGGGCTGTCAGGGTCAGAGTCAGTGCTGTCAGGGTCAGGGTCAGGGCTGTCAGGGTTAGGGGTAGGGTTAGGGGTTAGGGTTTGGGGGTCAAAGGTTAGGGTCAAGGGTCAAGGGCCAGCGCCCGGGCCTGGGCTGCCAGGGCCAGGGCCAGGGTCAGGCAGAGGGCCGCAGGGGCTGCCAGGCCAGGGCCCTCAGAGCTATCAGGGCCACAGCCAGGGCTGCCAGGCCAGGGCTGTCAGCGCCAGGGCCAGGGGGGTTCAGTGTCAGGGCAGTGCTGTCAGGGTCAGGGTCAGGGCTGTCAGGGTTAGGGTTAGGCCAGGGGTTAGGGTTAGGTTTAGGTGTTAGGGTTAGGGGGTCAAAGGTTAGGGTCAAGGGTCAAGGGCCAGGGCCCGGGCCAGGGCTGCCAGGGGCAGGGGCAGGGCCAGGGAGAGGGCTGCAAGGGCTGCCAGGGACAGGGCCGCTGGGACTATCAGGGCTATGGCCAGGGCTGCCAGGCCAGGACTGTCAGAGTCAGGTCCAGGGCTGTCAGGATCAGGGCCAGGACTGTCACGCCAGGGCCAGGGCTGTCAGGGCCAGGGCCAGGGCTGTCAGTGCCAGGGCCAGGGCTGTCAGAGTCAAGGCCAGGGCTGTCAGGATCAGGCCAGGACTGTCACGGCCAGGGCCAGGGCTGTCAGTGCCAGGGCCAGGGCTGTCAGGGTTAGGCCAGGTCTGTCAGAGTGTTGGAAGCCAGCGTGACCATCTCGCTGGCAGAAACGCACGCTGGCACAAGGCTCCTTCCACAACAAGCCTTTATTACAGTCAATTGATGAAAGGAGGAGAGGAGAGCAGGCCCGCCACCTGGTGGGCGAGGGCAGCGCCACATTGGCCAATGGACACAGAGGCGCCCCAGGGGCCGCAGCCAAGGCGGGGCAAGCCCCGGGCCGGGAGACGGGAGGAGGAGAGGGAGGAGAGAGCCAGGGCCCAGAAGTGGCTCTGTTTATATAAGCCCTGGTCGCACTTAAGTGACGTGTCAATACCCTGATTGGCTGCTCACTCTTAACCCGCCTGATGACTCGGGCCCAGCGTGCTTAGTGTGCTTATGCAATTTGCGCAACCCGCATGTGTACTGGAGGGTTTTTTTACAGTTTTGAGGGCAAAATGTCAGCGCCACCTAGGTCTGAGTCTCAGCTCTCCACATCCCCTTTTGTTTTAATAAATGAAAACTGCCTTAAAGTCTATAAGCGTGGCTCAAGAGAGCCCTAAGCTCGGGCAAGTGAGCTCCTTCTTTGGGGAATAAGGATCAAGAGCTTTAGATTACTACCTTACCCCACCAGGTGCAATGGAGACAAGTCCTCTGGGTGCAGGGGCTAAGGGAGAAGATTACAAAAGGAGGTGACACCCATTCCTGTGCAATGGAATAAAATTCCAGGAGTGCAAAGGCTGTCATCCTCCTATCTAGGTACCATAGCCGCTAGGCAAAGGCAACATTGACTTGGATCACTCATCGACTCAGGGCAATGGGTAAAACCTCTGAGGTGCATCAACTGAGTGTCACAGTCTGTTTTAATTTTTTAACATGGATAACCAAATTTTGGGAGATGATCCTTGTTTCAAGGCCACAAGTGTTTGCGCCATCGCGACCTAGTCACGTTTATGTTGGGTATTGAGTTTGCAGAACAACCAGAGTAAAAACACTAAGCCCCAACATAGTGCTGCACCCCACATTCCAAACCCCACCCAATCTTAGAGAAAAGGCAGAGGAAACTCAGGGTAATAAGCCATCTGTGGGCGATGAATCCACTCGAGTAGAATTAGTGGTCATCCTCACCGCCCTTGACTCTTCAAGTGGTAGCAGGTGTATCTGTGGAAAGATCATCTTCAGCTGTCACCAGCTTTCACGTGAGGCGCTCCGATACCCAGAATGGATTGTTTTCTTCCTGTGGGAAAACACAGACAGCTCCCCTGGATCTTATTAAGATAGGATCCGGGCCTTTCCATTGACCAGTTAAGACATCCTTCCATTTGATCATTTCCTTGGGCCTATTAGGCCCTAAGCAGTGGCGATCAGCCAATGGCCTTGACTGTCCAAATTCAAAAATTGAGTGTGAAGAGTGCCAAGGAAACGGTCACTGTGGCACTGAGGGCAGAGCCTCCTGGACTCTCCCTTTGTTTAATTAAGTAGGATTTTAGGGTGTGGTGAGCATGTTTAGTAATACCCTGACTTTGAGGGTTAGATGGGAGACCAAGGGCTTGGGTCACTTTTTATTGGATGACAAAACTGTCCAAATTTTTGAGAAGTATAGGCCGCCCATTGGCAGTTTGTAGAATTTTGGGCTTTCCCCAGGCACTCCATGCCTCTAGGCAATGTTGAATAACATGGGCTGCCTTTTCTCCAGGCAGGGAGAAGCAAACACAACTCCAGAGCAAGTATCAACAGAAACATGCAAATATTGAAGTTTACCAAAAATGAAATGTGAGTAACATCCATCTGCCACACTTGTAGTGGACGGATTCCTCTGGGATTAATCCCAACATGAGGCATAGGTAAGAACTGACATCAATTTTGACATTGGCTAACATTATCTCTAGCTTCTTTCTAGTTATGTCAAATCGATGACGCAATGTCTCAGCTGTAACATGAAAACTTAATGAAACTCCTTAGCCAATTCTAAATTTGAATTAATGTAAGGGTTAGGTTAGGTTAGGTTAGAGGGGCTAGGTTAGGTTAGAGGGTTAGGTTAGTGTTAGAGGGTTAGGTTAGGGTTAGGGCAGAGTTATCGCTTTAGGGTTTAGGGTTTAGGCTTAGGTTAGGTTAGCGTTAGGCAGGGGCTGGGGCTAGGGTCAGAGCAGGGGGTCAGAGTCAGGGTCAGGGTCAGGGGCTAGGTTAGGGTCAGGGTCAGGGTCAGAGTCAGGCTCAGAGTCAGGGTCAGGTCAGGGCCTAGGTTTATGGGCTGGGGCCAGGGCTAGGGCCAGGGGTTAGGTTAGTGTTAGAGAGTTAGGTTAGGGCTTAGGTTAGGTTAGGGGGGCCAGGCTAGGCTAGGGCCTAGGCCTAGGGCCCAGGGTTAGGTTAGGTTTAGGTCAGGTCAGGGTCAGGGTCAGGTCAGGTCAGGCCAGGGTCAGGTTAGGGCTATGGGGGGGCGCCAGGTTAGGTGTTAGGTTAGGTAAGGGCTAGGGGGCTAGGCTTAGGGCTTAGCGTTAGGTTAGTGTTAGGCTTAGGCCTAGGGGGTGGCCATATTTAGGTTTAGGCTTAGGTTAGCCGGGGGCCAGCGCCAGTGGTCAGGGTCAGGTTCAGGTCAGGTCAGGGTCAGGTCAGGTTAGGGCTAGGAGTTAGAGTTAGGGTTATTTGTTAGGTTAGAGTTAGGTTAGGTTAGGTGGTTAGGGTTAGGCTAGTGTTAGGGGATTAGGGTTAGGGTTAGGTTAGGGTCAGGGTCAGCATCAGGTTTAGCGCTAGGGCTAGGCTAGGGCTAGGCTGGGGCTGGGGCTGGGGCTGGAGGCTAGGGCCAGAGCTAGGGGGCTAGGGGCTTGGGCCAGGGCCAGGTGGCTAGGAATCTAGGCCTCGGCTAGGGGTAGGGGCAGAGGCTATGGGGCCAGGGTTAGGGGCCAGGGGCTAGGGCTGGGGCTAGGACTAGGACTAGGCTAGGGGCTAGGCCAGGGGCTAGGGGGGCCAGGGCCAGGGGACTAGGGGCCAGGGCTAGGGCTAGGGGCCAGGGCTGGGGCTAGGGTCAGGCCTAGGGGCCAGGGCTGGGCTGAGGCTACGGGCCAGGGGCCAGGGCTGTGGCTAGGGCTAGGGCTAGGGGGCCAGGGCTGGGGCTAGGGGCCAGTGCTAGGGGCCAGGACTAGGCCAGGACCAGGGGGCCAGGGCCAGGGGGGCTGGAAGGCCAGGGATAGGAGGCTAGGGCCACGGGCTAGGCTAGGCCTAGGGGCCAGGCCAAGGGTGCTAGGGCCAGGCCAGGTTTAGGTTAGGGTTAGGGTTAGGACAGAGGCCAGGCCAGGTGCCAGAGGTTAGGTTAGGGTTAGGCCAGGGCCAGGCTTAGGGTTTAGGCCTTAGGGTTTAGGTTAGGTCAGGGTCAGGCCAGGTTCAGGTCAGGTCAGAGTCAGGTCAGGTCAGGTTTAGGTTAGGTTAGGTTAGGGTTAGGGTTAGGAAGTAGGGTTAGGGTTAGGTTAGGTTAGAAGAGGTTAGGGTTAGGGTTAGGATTACGGTTTAGGGCTTAATGCCCATGGTTTAGGTTAGGCTAGAGTTAGGGCCAGGGTTAGTGGTCAGGTTAGGTTCAGGGTCAGGCCAGGGTCAGGGTCAGGGTTAGGCTTAGGGGTTAGAGTTAGGGTTAGTTTTTAGGTTAGGGTTAGGTTAGGGACAAAGTCAGGTTAGTGCTAGGTTTAGGAGGTTAGGCTTAGGTTTAGGTTAGGTTAGGGTTAGGTTAGGCGGTTAGGGCAGGGTTAGGTGGTTAGGTTAGGATTAGTGTTAGGGTTAGGCTAGGTTAGGTTAGGGTCAGGGCCAGGGTCAGTGTCAGGTTAGGTTAGGCTGGGGCTGGGGCTAGTTGGCTAGGAGGCCAGGCCTGGTGCTAGGGGCTAGGGGCTAAGGCTAGGGGGCCAGGCTAGGGCCAGGGGGGCTAGGGGCTGGGGCTAGGACCAGGACTAGGCTAGGTGCCAGGGCTAGGGCTAGGCCAGGCCTAGGGGCTAGGGCATGGGGTTGGGCTAGCGGGATAGGCAAGGGCTCTAGGGCCAGGTTAGGTTAGGGGTTAGGTTTAGGTTAGGGGGTCAAGGGTCTGGTCAAGGGTCAGGCCAGGACCAGGGCCGCCAGGGTCAGGGGCCAGTGCTGCCCTGGCCAGGACCAGGGCTGCCAGGCCAGGGCCAGGGCTGTCAGGCCAGGGACCGGGAAGTCAGGGTCAGGCCCAGGGCTGTCAGGGTCAGGGTCAGTGCTGTCAGGGTCAGGTCAGGCTGTCAGGGTTAGGTTAGGGTTAGTGGTTAGGGGGTTAGGGTTAGGGTTAGAGTTAGGGGTCAAGGTTAGGTAAAGGTTCAGGGCCAGGGCTACCAGGGTCAGCCCAGGGCCAGGGCCGCCAGGGCTATCAAGGCCACGCCAGGGCTGCCAGGTCCAGGGCTGTCAGGGTCAGGCCAGGGCTGTCAGGATCAGGGCCAGGGCTGTCAGGGTCAGACTCAGGGCCAGGGCTGTTAGGCCAGGGCCAGGGCTGTCAGGCCAGGCCAGGCTGTCTGGGTCAGGCCAGGTCTGTCAGAGTGTTGGAGCCGCATGACCATCTTGTGGCAGAAACGCACGCGAGCACAAGGCTCCTTCCGCACTGCCTTTATTACAGTCAATTGATGAAAGGAGGAGAGGAGAGCGGGCCCGCCACCTGCAAGGGGCGCCGGCAGCACTCACATTGGCCAACAGACACAGAGGCGTCCCGCGGCCGCAGCCAGGGTGTGCAAGCCCGGGCCGAGAGAGGGGGGAGGAGGAGAGGGAGGAGAGCGCCAGGGCCCAGAAGTGGCGCTGTTTATATAAGCCCTGGTCGCACCTAAGTGACGTGTCAATATCCTGATTGGCTGCTCACTCTT